>MU186326.1:141429-178150 GCA_016904865.1 Pissodes strobi | reverse complement strand
GAAACATTTTTAGAACCCTTTTCAGCGACAATAATACCTATCCTATTGTTCATTTGTAGTCCAGTCTCGTCAGTGTTGTATATGTAGCCTGGTTTGTTGAAAAGTTAATGTTCTGTAAGAGTATCCTGCAGAAGTTTGAAATAATAATTGTTAACTTCTTTTCGATTCCTCCCCTCACCATCTGCTTTTCTGAGGCATAAATCTTGATGTCGGTGCAGACAAGGGTTGAACCAGTCATAGCCCGCTTTCTCACTTTCCCTGTTGAACCTATTAGGGATTTTTAACTGTTCAGCAAAAAAGATGCTACTCTACGCATATCGCCTTTATTAAAGGATGCCCAGATTTTTGCATTTTTTTAATTGCGTTACAAGTCTCAGTCCATTCGGTCCTCATAAGAGACATTCAGGTCCCATACGTATTTAAGAAAAATAATTTTTTCATAGCACACTTTTCAAACTTTTTCTTTTAACTGCAGCATTAATAGAGGAGCTTGCACAGCAGCATTCAAATCTTCTACGGTCCATAAACCTCTTGTAGATGTTGGTTCCGTCTTATAGTGTGTTGGCATATTTGCTAAAATAAAAATATCTTGATTTAAACATGGCCTTTTCTACCGAAAATATATTGGTCATCTCATCCAGTTGTAGGGGAGAGATGACCACCATTAATTTGTTTAGCAGCGTGAACAGAAGCAGAATATTTAATTTGAGGTTAAAATTAAATTACGGCTTTATGTAACTCACCTGATGCGAACAAAAAATACGGCTCGAGGTAATAAGTACTACTAATTTCTAGCAACACACAATTTCTATTTTCGCAAAAAAAAGTTTTTATTATCCGAATTTAGCTTGGACTCCATTGCAGCGTAAATATTGCAGTTCAACTGACGCCTTGCGCATGCACATTAGGTACAACTCATTTAAACCACGCATTTTTCGACATTGGTCATCTCTCTCGTATGACCATCTCACCGGAATTTACCCTTCTTCGTCCATGATTTTCTTTCTATTATATATTGCTTTGAAGGCTCACACTTAAATCAACAACATCTCAGTGTATTACTGGTGCGCACACTAGAAGAAAATAAAATCGAAGAAGCAATGCATGAACCTATCATTAAACAATGCATGAACATACCTTCAATTTATATTTACGTCGTCGTCATTCAAAGTCAAGTAATACTAGCTGTTCCAATGGTTTGTTCCCATATCAACCAAATTACAAACCAAGTACACTGCCACGTAGGAGTAGCACTCATAATTGTTCACAAAAGTTTAGTTTTCCTATAAAATGGATATCAATAGAAGAACAACATAGCTAATTCAGAATTGCTGCCGACCAAATGTACAGATAAGTATGAAAAAAATTATGAATTGGTTTTCAAATGGTGTGAAGAATGAAGTATAAAAACTCGAAAGCAAGAGGTACAGGGTCATTTTTTATATTTTCCCACCCCCTTTAACTTTTTTATGCCACTGTGTAGAAAAAATATGTAAATAGGAAAGTTGTAGTGCTTGAGAAGTAGTTCTCAGAAAACATCTTTTTGTCTATACAGGGTGTTGCAAAAAGTGTGAAAAACAAAAAAGTATATATTTTTTAAATGGAACACCCTGTATGTTTCTCCTCAGGACGAAAGATCTTTGTTCTCCGATTACAAAAATATATAATTTGTCTACATTTGCTTAAGCCATTTCTGAGCTATTTAACTTTAAAAGTTGATTTAAATAAAATAAATCATTGTTTTAATTATTTTTTATTATTATATACAAATTCGTATCTTAACATGTTTGATAATAAAAACTTCAGTATTTCAAATATTGTTGAATATGCCCAATCTTGGAAGTCGCTTTCTAATTTATTTGTTGCATGGGTAATAAAAATTGGATTGTTCTGGTTAAGGTCGTTTATATAGTATACAATTCTCACCCTGAGCTCTTCAATAATGGCACTTCTCTGAGCATAAACTTTGTTTTTAAATATCCCCACAAAAACGCATCTAAGGGCGTTAGATCTGGGCTGTTCGGTGGCCAGTGGACGGTTCGCCGCCTATTATTTGAGCAGATTGGCGAATTGGAAGCATACCAAGAGAATCTCTGTTTCCTGATTTAAAAATTGTAAATATATTTCGCCAGTTAGGGAACCTTCATAAAAAATAGAGCCAATAATTTGACATAATAGCTGTTTTTGTCACTGTCATTCACGGCTATTTTGACACATTTCATATTTTCTTAATGGCGAGCAAGGCTACTTCGATTGGTTTAAATTCATGCTTTGTCAACATTTAAAGGCAAATAGCTCGGAAATGGCTTAAACAAATGTAGACAAATTATATATTTTTGTAATCGGAGAATAAAGATCTTTCGTCCTGAGGAGAAATATACAGGGTGTCCCATTTAAAAAATATATATTTTTTGTTTTTCGCACTTTTTGCAACACCCTGTATAGACAAAAATATGTTTTCTGAGAACTACTTCTCCAGCACTACAACTTTTATGTTTACATCTTTTTTCTAAACAGTGGCACAAAAAAGTTAAGGGGGGTGGGAAAATATAAAAAATAACCCTGTGCTTTTGGCCAATTTAATTAAATAAAAACAGAGGCGTGTGTCCGACACGCCGTACGCAAAAAGTATTAACATAACTCTCAAAACAAAAGATCCAGGACTACAAAACCGTTTCAGATGGAGAATGTTAAGGCAGGACTATATTTAACAGATGACAAGAAATGGTAAAGGGCCATAACAGTGATAACACTCACCAAGATGAGAGCCTTGAAATGGTGAAGCTAGTATTAAAAATTGTTAACTAGTAAATTAAATAACTGGGTACATATTATGAATTCCCGAAAATGTGATTCCTTAAACTTCTCTAACTCTCATACTTGACCTATACATATCGTATCTGCAAGGAAATGAAACACCACTGATTTTATATATTCATAGAAACGTTCAAGATTAAGACGCGCCACGGCCCATTGCGATGTATGTCTGGGGATTACCGTGGAACTCAACGGCTTGATGGATAATTTTAGAGGCTGTGTACACAGCAAACGCTATTGAATATTTATGCTGAATATTCACGCTAGATAGCGAAAAATAGATATTCCTCGCCTCCGCTCAAGGACACTAGGAATCCTAAACAGTTTGCTTAAGTCCGTGTCGAGTGTTCAGTTAAAATTGACGGCTTAGAACCGTAAATAGAATCAGCGAATTTATTTATGTGAAAATGATCCCGCCAGTTTCTTCTGGGAAGTGTCTTTCGATTGAGTTTCATAAATGTTGTCATGCTATTATCAATGGAATATATTTTGCTTTAATGGTTAATGAATAAAAGAAGACATTTGGAATCATGGAAGAGGAAACAGGACAGCTTAAACACAACTTTGTTCAACATAATTTACGGGTGAAGTACTGGTTGAGGTAGAGACGCAGACTTGAAAATAGGCTATATATCCTGGACAATGGTGTGCTTAATTGCCAAAACCGAGGAAGCACATTACATTTGCATTTTATATGAAACACAATATAAAAAAGTATGATACACGTTTTTTAATTTGATTATTTTGTAACGATTAAATTCTCTCCAGAGAACAACTGAGCAGCTTAGTACATTTTACTCTGAATATGTTTTAATAAATGGTGAATGATGCTTTTCTGGTATATCTATGGGCTAGAAAGGAGATTTATGATAAGTCTGCAGGAAAGACGGGATTAAGGAATTTATTGTTATTATTACCTTTATTACCGAAAAATTTTAGATTAGCAGTCAACTTTGACCATGGTTGGAAATAGTTGATCTGAACACTATTTCAGCAAGCTGCTCATTCAATGCTAACTCGGCACCTGAAAAATAAATAAATTTATTGCATGATTCAAACAGCAACCCATGATCAAATGTATGCTTCTTTTGATCGTGTATGAGTCAAATGTTGAAATGTTCATGAAAGCAGGAATAGTGCTGATGCCAATGAGTGTCTTATTTTCCACAATCTTGCCACATTTTCACACAAACATGTTTTTTTATTCGTCTGATTCTCTCTCACTTTAGTTTTATGAAGGTTTCACTTCTACCGTGTGTGAACTTTTTAATTTGATATAGTTTTAATATCGCTCTGCCGAAGTTTTCACTTTTGCCGTGCGGTTTTAAGCACACACATTTCATTATTCTGAAAAGTAGATTATTACATTATGACAGTTATTGCCACACACAAGTATTATCACTGTCAATTTGACTGCAACTACGGATAACCTATATTGTTTGTGTTATTTAGAAAAGACATATATAGTAGATAATGATGAGCCTGCACAAGCTTTTATTCGGAGTCATATCCACTCTTGATGTTTGCATAGTCAAAGGCTATCCCATTTTTTGAAGAACAACAATAAGGAATTCAAGGCATAGTAAATAATTATCATTCAACTAGTGACCTAACAATTAGAAGCAGTTAGAGTACCGCCTTCTACTGTGGGACGCCACTGGATAAAATACGAGAAACGTGCATTTGGTCTGGATTTTAATTATTTAAAGGAAAGTTACAGTTTATCCATTAATTTTGAATCAAAGCTTTATTTTTCATTTACGAATTATTGCAAAAGAAAAACAATTTAATAGCCTGTGTCTTGAAATTCATATTTGATCAATTAATGAAGAGTTGTTGATCAAAAATCCGTACACCCTGTGCATTACCTACGTAAGCGCAAGTACATGATATCTCGTTATAGGTATTCTTAGTGCAAAAATAAAATGATGCAGTTTGCGCAACTGTGTTCTATCTACTATTTACATCAGGTACCAGCCTTCGTTTTCGCCTTAAAATATATATTGGAAAATTTCCGAAAAATTATCGATAATTTTAATAGCGCTGGTTAGTTATATTACCTAGTAAAAGGAGAACATACTTGCCAGCTATTATTGTAAACCTGTCAGTGGTTAGAAATTTAAATGAGCAAAATCTATCAACTTTTTCCCCAATAATCACCCCCTCGCGTCCACTCGGAATTTATAATTTAATATAGCTAATTAAATGCATATTTAGATTTCTCAAACTTGGCCGGCATCTCGTTTGCTTCTTCTTTATTCCTTAGCGTCGTCTCGCTTGCGCACTAACACCGTCCATAAAACGAAGAGGGACAGCGATAGCACAATTAAAACGGTGCGGTATGTGAGGAATTCTTGACGCGGGCTCCCTGTCTCCTTAATTAAAAACAACCCCGTTATAGGGAAGCGGAACAAAAAAGTTGTTGAGACAAACAAAATTATTGTTGTTGGCGAAGAATTGTGTGGACGTTTGTAGTATTTGGCGGATGCCGGTTAGACACTGTGGTAGTTTTTACGATAACTTATGCTAACAACGAAGCTCTGAATGTTACCAAATGTATCGATTGTGCTTAGTAAAATGTCCCGTTTTGTTTTGGTTTTACTGAAAACATTAGAAGTAGGAACAGCTACCCATATTATTCAATAGCTATATCATCAACAATGTAAGGTACGTAGGTACTTATCTTTTATTGTTTTGCATATAAATATACGATTCTTCGGATTTTAAAATATGGTTTACTGAATTTTTCCAGTTTTCAGCTAGTATATTATTTATGATAGTTTTACTCAACTTTATGACACTCGCATTTCGGGAAGGGGAAACATTTTCTGCTTTCACCTTTGATTTGACTTGGTGGCACATGTGCCCTATGAGTGTTAAATATGCAATGATATGGTGAAAAACGTCCGTCTGTTCCGCCAAGTTATCACATACGTATGGTCTTTTAATATCCATGTATTTGTTTCTAAAAGTTGCCCGTTTGTGGAAGCAAATTCAAAATAAATGTCATTTTCTAATAAATATTCTTGTATTTCAGTTTTAGTACTTGATCTGACTTAAAGTAAAGGCTTTTCTGCAAAAATATTCAAAATTTAATGCTCCAGATGAATCAACATTAAGAGCAAATGTCAAGGTGTTTGGTACCGTGCATGATGAAACAAAGAACGAAATTGGAGGTAACTATATGTATATTGACGCCGACGAAACAACTGATTCGTGTGGTCGTTACATGATTAATTTTATGAATGGAAATCTCACAGAACAAGAACCTGGAAGAGCTTACCTCGTAGCTGTAAAAGAACTGAAAAAAACTAACAAACTTTCAGGTACCCGTTTTATTCAAGACACAATAACACATTTCCATTTGCCGAACTCATTTCCCATAGACAAAGTTCTTGTCCTGTTGTCCGATACTGCGCCATATATGGAATGGTAATTTATGAAAATTTAATTCATGTAACTTCCGTAGCTCATGGATTAAATAGGGTTGCAGAAAATCCTCCACGTTGGTCAATGACCTAATAGCAAATGTGAAAAAATTATTCATAAAACCCCGATTAAGAGTGCAGTTTTACAAAGCGGATTTGCCCTAAGTACCAGCACCACCTGAGCCTGATGGGGTGCCTGGATTCGTGCCACAATATTTTATGCAGATAATTTCCAAAAATTGATAGACCTAATGTCATAAAGGTCTGATGATTCACAGAGCATCCAAAAGTGTAAAGAAACATTTCAAAATATTAAAGTGGAACAACAATTAATGTATATTAAGTTTATTTAATCGTGTCGGAGCTACATCACTTAAGATATTTATTTATCATGTATATCGTGAAATTTTAACAATACATGTAGATGTTCATATATCACCCCAATGATAATGTACATTACAGCATTTTCATTGCACGTCCCGGAGGGTACATGGAACTTGTAGAGATTGGTATGCCAAAAGGAGGGGCTCCATTGTCTGGGAGTCTCCGCATTCACATGCTTGCTCTTCCGCATATCCTCACTTCAGGAGATTATTCTTGCTCCTTCACATTTGGCATCGTAGTCAGCTGAGGATTTCCCAGGAACCTCAGTCTAGGCCCGAACCTGCAGGAAGTTTTTCTTTTGGATTACAAGATGGGATATCATTGTTTACCAAGCGCTGTTCCCATTTTGCCGCCTTGGTTACAGTTTTAAAGGCTGTGAGGGGCTGTGTGGACTGCAAAAATTTTCGTCTAGATTTTAGTCTGGCCACAGGCGGTATATGTCGGTGTCATCGCATTGTCTGCTTCGTTCGGCCATAGCTTGGGTTTCCCTCCTTATTTGCGGTGGTGTAATCCCGGCTACAGTGTACAGTTGGTTAAGACTGGTGTGTTTTAAGCATCCCGTTGTTAATCTGCCTGTGTCGTTCAGGACAGAGTCCAGTCTATAAGCGTGTACTAATCTCTCCCATACGGGGGATGCATATTCGGCTGTGGAGTAACGCCGCGCAAGGGCCGAGCAACGCAGGATGTTAGGGTTTGCTACCCAGCAGGCATCGGCCAATTTCCGGGGGATGCTGTTCCTGGTGTTAACTTTGGCCTTGGTTTTATCGATATGCTTTCTGTAGGTCAGCGATCGGTCCTGTAACCCCCAAGTAGGCTGGGTCTGTGCAGTGTTGCAGTCTGACAAATTTCTACTCTATTTGCAGTTTTCTTCTCACCTGTCGGTTGTTGAGGTGGAATAAGCATGTCTGCATCTTTGCTGGAGTCGGCCGGAGCTGGTTTAATCTATAATAATTGCTCATCCTTGATAAGGATTCTCTTAGGCGGTCTTCATCTCTGCAATGATTTTTGATTGGCAGGTGATTGCTACATCATCGGCAGAAATGAAGCTCCTTGTTGTTGGACCGGTTGGTTGATCGTTGGTATTCACGTTGAAGGACATAGGTGCTAGCAAGCTACCTTGGGGGAGATCATTCTTCTGTTTCTCCCAGCGGCTTCTTGTACCTTGAAACCCTACATAGAATCTTCTGTTTGATAGCATTGTTTTTATTAATTTCGTCAGCTGGTAGTCTCTTGTCATTTAAAAAAATGTCTCCAGTAATATTTTATTAGTGTCATAAGCCGCTGTTAGATCTATAAAGACGGCCCCAGTGTTTCAAAGCCGTCCTCAATGTGTTGGGTGAGGCTTAGTACCTGGCGAGTGCAGGATATCCTAGGTCTAAAGCCTGCTGGCTGGGGATTAGGTGATTTTTTATTTGGGACCCAATCTTGTTCAGTATGAGGCGTTCATAAAGTTTGAACAGGGAGCATAACAGTGACACTGGGTGGTAGCATTAAGCATCTTTACGTGGTCTCCCCGGTTTATGGACGGCTTTTACTTTAGATTTTAACCACAATTTTGGTATTGTGTCGTTGGTTCAGCAAGAGTTGTACATCTGAAGAAGTCAGTTCACAGCTAAAGGGCCTAAGTTTATCAGGAATTCATTCAGAATGTCTTCTGGGCCTGGGGCCTTCCTGGTCTTCAGATACTTGATTGCGGTTTTTAGTTCTGTAGTGGTAAAGGAAGCCATATTAATTTGTCTAGGCTGTTGTGCCATCCTGAAAGTGGTGAAAGCATTAACGATTACCTGGTCTTTAAAAGATATTGAGTCGCCTGATAGCTTTTGATAAGGCTCGAGGCTCTCCTGCTGCTATGTCTCATAGCCAACCTTTCTTTAGCGTCTTTCCATGCCTCTTTTCTATTCTCACTTATGGACTCTGAGCGCTGGTCGCCCAGCTGAATGCTGTCCGGAGAGATGGGATTCCAATTGTACTGTTCTAGGTATTCCTCGTATATGCCTTTATTTTCGTTGGGAAGCCCGGTATATAGCAAGTTCTACAAGAGAATACTGCGCCTCGCTGTCTTTTCGATTGGAGAGATGAAATTATCATAATTTTCTGGGTTTGGTGGGAGGTCTCTAATTTCTTTGTCAACCTCTTCTGTAAATTTTTTCCAGTCTTCTTTTCTTAGGTTGTACCGCCTTTTAAATGGTATCTTCTGCGGCATTATCACCGGTCTAAACTTCAGCATTATTGGCCGATGTTGGGAATGTGGGATAGGACCAATAACTGTCTTGCTACATGTTCCAGCTAGAGACTTGGTGATGAAGATAAGGTCAGGGTTGTAACCTCTCTTCCATCTGCCGCTATTAAAGGAAGCGGGCTGTTTCTGGTCATGAATGAGGGTCATATTATGTATATTAAGTGTAACTATGTATTTCTTGCAGACAGTATTTTGCAACTCGGGGAGTCGCGTTCAAGTCTACCAGTGTCGACAAATATAATAGAAACATGTGAACAAAATTGCATGTGAATACTAGGTGAGGTACGCTAAACAGTGGTGGCAAAATTAGAAAGTACAGGGTGGGCAAATAAGCGAGGTAAGCGGCTGCATCTCAGAAACTACTAATCGTAGAGACTTGCGGTAAAAAAATTATATAACTAAAGTGACCAAAGGAAAACACTGGAAATAATTTTCAAGTTCATACCTCTACCGCTAGGGGGCGCAATAGCTATGGTCGAGTAGAAAAATGCATTTTACTCAAAACTGTTCTATTATAAGTTGATAAAAGAAATTCTGCATCTTTTTTGTTCATCACTTTTGATTGTAGGGCATGAAGTAAGGTCGGGGGGGAAGGGAGAAGTCTGACTGATTGAAATGCCTATAACTTTAGTTTGACTCAGCATTTAGCAAACTAGATCTCGTTTGAGAGAGGAAACCTTGCTTATTAAGAACAAAATATACCCATGACAAATTGATATTTGCTGCTCCCGCTAGGGGGCGCCAATTCAAAAGTTCATGTTTTTTTTTTTAATTTTTCTCCGAAATTTGAAATATAATGATACCATTATTTTAACAGAAACAGAAAGTAAATCAAATTTGCAGGAAAAAACCTCTAAACCGCATATCGATAACCTCACGCGTTCAGGAGTTATTGGCAGAAGAGCATTTTTTAACAATGCATGCATTGAAAAAACGAATAAGTTCCGAACTTCTGTGGTGGTGATGCATGCCATGGCTATTATAAAAAAATATATATTATCAAAAATAATTATTAAACAATCATTTAAAGGACCGAATTCGAATAAAACATTTCATTTTAATGTCTCATGTGTTCAAACTGCCTCCCATCATGTTGCACACATTGTTTCAATCTTTGTTGGGTGGAGAAAATTGCCGCTTCGATTTCAGCAGCTGGCAGTTGAAGAAGAGGGATATGGGAAATAATGTAGTCTTTTAAAATATTACGAACAGTAGTTCGTGCTATACCCAAGTTTGAAGATGATGCCCTAGTTCCTATCTGCCTATTATACTCTATGTATGCCAGGACATTAATAATATTGTCTTCAGTTCTTCCATTGCCACGCCTACAGAATTTAGGACGAAGAAAACTTTCAAAGAAGTTTGTTTTTCGTTTCTACGGCCTATTAAATGTGAAAAAGTATAAAAACATACGTGTGAATTACTGAGTCCGAAATTCGTCAGAAAAAAGGGCAAAATTTAGATTTTATTCTATTCAGATTTCCAAATTTTTGGCTGATATTTTAATTTAGGAGAAAGATCGCGATAACTATTATACTAAAACTGGGTACCTGAGATAAGCTTCGTTCAGTTGTTGCACCAAATTTCTTAAAATATTGGAGCAGTCCTAAGTCACAATTTACACTTATTTCCGAGCTTATTTCCTATTATGTTATTATTATAGTATCATTAATGTTATTTTCATGATTGTTTTGATTATTTTTGTTAATAAAACGTTTTTTATTTTAGTCATGGCATGCTTGACCATAAAAATTCGAAAAATAATTTGTTTTCCAATGCATGCATTGTTAAAAAATGCTCTTCTGGCAATAACTCCTGAACGCGTGAAGTTATCGATATGCGGTTTAGAGGTTTTTCACTGCAAATTTGACCTACTTTCTCTTTCTGTTAAAATAATGGTATCATTATATTTGAAATTTCGGAGAAAAATGAAAAAAACCATGAATGTCGGAATTGGCGCCCCCTAGCGGGAACAGCAAATACCAATTTGTCATGGGTATATTTTGTTCTTAATAAGCAAGGTTTCCTCTCTCAAACGAGACCTAGTTTGCTCAAATATGTTGAGTCAAACTAAAGTTATAGGCATTTCAATCAGTCAGATTCTTTCTTTTGGTCACTTTAGTTATATATTTTTTTACCGCAAGTCTCTACGACTAGTAGTACCTGAGATACAGCCGCTTACCTCGCTTATTTGCCCACCCTGTACAATAAAAAAAACACACAGGTATTAAGGTTTTAAGGCAGGTGGTAAACAAAATGTCAGAAAAATTGTAAATAATTGTCTATTGGACCTGCCTTACTTCTAACATTTTTCCCTATATCTTCAGTAAATGTAGAGGGATCGTTTTCTTTGTATGTCCTTAGCGATAGACGCCACAATTTTTTAGTTCAAAACCCTGAAGCACACGTAATAACTGGTGTGATTTATAATTTTTCAAATTAATATGAATATATGTTTGATATAAATTGATATAGGAAAATTGCTTTGGTGATTAATAAAATTATACAATAGCGTGGAGCGGAATAAACATTTTTGAGAAATTCGATTCGTAATAGTGCGCAAAAAATTGTATTTACAACTTTTTTCTAAAAAATCATACCGCACTTTAAATTTTATTCATTCATATACCTAGGCTAAGTCGGGGAGATATGGCCACACCAGTATATTCCATGCTCTACTTTAGGTGTTATTGCGTAGATTCAGCTAATAGCTAGATGTGCACACTAGAGTAACGACAGTCTATTATTAATAAAAAAACATTATTTAACTGAAGTGGCCATCTCTCCCCAAATATATGGGAGAGTTGGCCATAGCACTAGTGAAGATGCCAAAATCTCAAATATTTTTATTCAAGTAAAAATGAATATAAACATGTTAAATAATAACCATTATAACATAGATACAATATTCCTATTTAAAAAACAAACTTTTTTAGTTACTCCTTTTTGGCAACACAAAACTTTCCACATGTCTGGCATAAATCGGTAAATTTAGAGCATGTTTCATGGAACCATGACTGACATCGCACACAACAAATCCAGTCATCTTTTTTTTGTTGTCTTGTCATAATCTTCTCCGCATCCGACGCTTAAATTTTCGTTGAAATCTTCCATGCAGTCACTTTCGACTCATCAGAAAGAGGAACATCTACTTCACTGTCACTGCTTGAACATGCATACCTCGTATTTTCCTTTTTTGTTTTTACACCGGATTAAGGGTCACCTTGCTCTTTTTAAGAAGAGCCTTACCTTTCTTCGGATTTCTAAGTTTTGATTTAATGCCTTCAATTACTTTCACTCGCTTGCGAACAGGCTCAACTATCTCAGGCGTTGGTAAAATCTTGGACACTGTTTTGGTGAATGGCGATTCATCATCTTCACATACTTTTGCTGAAGTACTTGGTTCCACGGAATTTCTTGACAACTGCTCGGAGGTAGCGGGTTGTGAAATAGTATGGTTAGACGTACTTGGTTGATTCAACGCATGACTATTTTGCTCTCCGAAACTATTGTTTAGTTCAACCTTTCCCGAAATATTGTTTGCATTTATTTGTTCAATAGAACTAGCATTTTTTTGTGGACGTGCGACAGCATATGAATAATCTGGAACTGCGCTTGGATTCAGCGGATAAATTACACACGCTTTAAATCCAGCTGTCGCATTTTCTGGATTTGCAGGTTTCCCCCAACACGAATTAAGAAGTTCTCCAAACTGGTAACGGGTAATACGCCGACCCGAATGATTCCTGAGTCACAACCTGAAAGCATTGTAAAAATTGCTCTTTAATGATTTAAAGGCTGTCCGGTCCAAGGGATGCATGGCCATCTATAATTAATAGGACTTTTCCTTCAGGTTTTCTTGGAAGGAAGTGCCCTGTAAGCCAATCTAAAAAATAGCACTGTTGACATACGCTGACTTCTCTGACATATACAGCTTAGAACCAGGGGGCATATTATCTCTGTATTCATTTTTCTTTATTTTCCTTTTCATTACACATGCCGGTTGCAAAAAGTTTCCTTCTGCATTATAACATGTAATTATTGTGATCGTCTCGCCCTGTTCAGTCGATGTAACAGTACACATGTTTCTAGAACCCTTTTCGGCCAAAACTATACCAGGTCTATTAATTAACTCCATGTTGTAGATATGACCAGGCTTATTAAAGAGATCGTTCTCCTCGAGACATTTTCTCAGTAAATTAAAATATTGCTGAACTTCATTACGGTTCATTGCATGAACTCGGTTAAGTGATATTCCATCGGCTTTTCTTAGAGAAAGGTCAATATTTCAGCGTAAAAATAACTGTACCCAATCATAGCCAGCCTTTTCTTTTTGTTGATTGAAAGAATGTTTAACACCCAGTTGAAGAGCAAAATGGTACGCAAGAGAACGTAAATCAGAAATAGTTAGGGGAAATCCTCGGTTTTGCATTACCTTAATATGTCTAACTAATCTGCGTTCTTGGTCTTTGCTGAATATACCACTGAATCCATTTTTCTTTTAACATCGTTTTTTGTCTTGACACACCGCTCTAACGTTTTTCGTGGGATGTTGTATGCTTTCGATGCATTACGGACTGATGAACCTGCTTTCACTTCCTCAATAGCCCGTCTAAGATCATCCTGCGACCACGAACCTCGATTTACAGCTTGTTTTCTTTCATAGTTCCTAGGCATCTGCAAAAAATAAGCTTGAGTTACATTGGGGAGAGATGGCCATGGCCAAGTTGCCCCAAGATGAACGTGGCCATCACTCCCCATATTACACATGACACGAAAATAGGATTTCAAATTTAGGAACGTACATTAAGCTAAATAATTTTGGGGTTATGATAAGCGAAGAAGCATGTTTTTACAATTCTAATTGGAAAAACACCATCAAAGTTATATTAAATAGGAAATCTGAGCAATCATATATGTGAGGTAATAGTTCTCACCTACCTTTGAAATAAATTTTTCTAATTTTGTGCAAAAATTGTCAGCAAAGTTAAATCACTACCGATGTCAACAACATGAAACAGAACTGCAGAATCTGCGTTCTAATATGCTATGCAGTTCTCTTGCAACGCTCTATTAATCAAACAACGATATGGTCATCTCTCCCCTATGGCCAACACAGCCGGACTTACCCTATATGAAAAATATTTTTTACTTTATTCTTAAGGAATTTTAGGTTTTTGTGACTAAAATATATCAAGAATAATTAAAAAAGTGTTTAATTGGTAATAATTATAATTATTATATAAAGTAATTTTTTTGGTTCAAAAGATGATATTTAAAAAAAGAGAGTTAATTTCTGTAAATATTAACTAGACATGAATTAACAATAAATGTAATTCAAAATTTGCTAGATATGAATTAACAATTTGAAATGTAGATATGTTCTATATTGTTGTGGAGGATGCATGTTTACTTGTTTACCTTACAAATGTTTGCCTGTTGCTCCACTTATTCATAAAATTAGAGCCGCGTGCTCTGGCTCCTGGTTGCAAACAGTACAAGTGCTAGTTTCGTGACCCTAACGAAGCTGAAAAACCTAAACGAAACTGGAAAAACGGTCGACGTTTCGAGGAACAAAGCTGCCCACGTTGCCAAGAACGAACAAATCTAAAAATGAAAATGCTTAGTAAATACAATAAAACAGTAAAAAGCTCTTGCAGAATTGTCAAGTTGGAATTGACTTTGACAAGATGACATGTGTAAGGTAAACAATTTAAAAGTTGCAAATTCTCATTATATTTGATATTTTCTAGTCACAAAAACCTAAAAGCACTATATTTTTGCAAAATTACAGAAAAATTTTTTTAATACTTTTTACAAATATTTAAAGGATGGTAAAGGGTAAAAGATGATTTTGTAGAAAAACTTTTTTTGGTGATGACAAGGCAACTTTTGCGCAGTATTACAAATCGAATTTCCAGAAAATGATTTTTTCGTTCCACCCTAATATACAACTTTAATTTATATTTATTCAATAATCAATACCCTAATTTAGTGAAAATTTAATTTAGAGAATGAAAATTTAGTTGTTTTATTACTGCATATTCATTGCATATTTATGTATTTTCGTGCATATATCCTAAATAATTTTAAAAAAATAGACGCGCATATTTTTAAGGTTTTTCTTTGCATAGAATCCGGTCTTTAATTATCATTATAACTTGGGCGTAGACAGCACCGATAATATTATTTAAATACATACTGGAGGAATAGTTTACAGGAAAATACTTATATAAAAATATTTTGTTTGTTTTACCATAAACATATAAAAAAAGATTTTTTTACAGTAATACGTCATTATATTATCATTAAATTAATTATTGGAAATATATATTAAATAAATAAGTCAAGCTGATTTATTAATATTAAAATTCGTTATTAAGAATAATTAAAATTTATGTATGTACGTGCCTATGAAAATCGTTTTGAGAAATATTTTTATTATTGAAAAAGTGTTTTCAGCATCTACAACGTAATCATATCGGAACACAAGCTCGAAAAATTACGATTAATCTTCATACAGGTAAGATTGGTATTCGATAAATCCTAAAATTCCGATGCGGTGTAGATAGAACTTAAACAAGTTCTTAACTCTAATCTGTAGAAAACATGTGGACATTCTGACAATAGTTTTAAAAAATCTATCTATATTCGTAAACGTTTTAGCTAACTCATACGACTGACTATTGCGAATGTCTCAAAACTGCCTTCTCCTCTTAATAATCCGCAGTTTCCCTCAAAGAGGGTAAGGCAATTGGCAGTTTTACGATACAAATCCGCATTAAAATAAGTGACTTATTTAAAAACGACTGCCGATTAAAAATCGGGGCGCTCGATCCCCAAGAAATCCCCCTGGCTTCCGCTCGGTTGCATTCTAAGTGACAACATTTCCGGAGTTTCAATTTTAACGGGCTTGTCGCGAAAAATCCTGTTTCATTAACTGACTTTGAGGGTTGCTATGGGACGCCCAGCGTCGTGGCGCATTGATCTCTTGCTGCCACGAGACGCGTTCACTTTTTAATTCATTTTAAGTGGAGACGCTGGCGGAATTCCAGAAGTGGAACGACAAATCCTTGTATTGCTTAAACGCCATTCTTGATGAAAATAAATAAAACCATCATGTTTGATTTTGAGAATAACGATATAATATATTTAAAAAAATGAAGGATTTTCATTGTCATGTTAATGCAAGATAGGTAATTGTAGTTAATGTGTGATTTAGTTTTTGGATATCATTGAAATCGTTTCAGCTCGGACGTATTTATCCTACTTAAAACACTTTAACCATCAGTCACTTGCAATCTCGCACATATCCCACCGCTCTAAACACATTGCCGAAGTCGACACATTTCAAAGGGTTGCAATTGAATTTAATTCCCAGAATAGCAAAGGAACTTACGAACGGGAGCCTAATATCGTCTACCCTCTTCATATATTCATTATCACACATTAAGTTTCCGAACTCCCTGGCGCTTATAAAATTATAAAGACAGTCTTACGCAAGCTGAAACTTCCGAAATTGCGTTAATTATTAAAAGGCTAAAAGGTTTGACGTAGTACAAAAGGATCGGGAATGGAATCTTACAGCGATATAAAACTCTATCGGTTCTGTAAGACGAGGATTATTTCAGTAATAAAGGACCACACACTAAATTCATTGAAAAGTCGTTTCGGTGAAAATTTCTCATTATGCAGCCTAAATAGTTATATAAGGCTTACATTTAAATAATTCAACATGAAAACATAAGTAACTCTATACTATTATTAATGGCTAATTTAAAAATGCTTGTTAAAATAAGGAAATATTTGCCGAGACAATATTTCATAACACACAACTGTACGATCTACAAAATATAATTTTGAGTGTTTTTAAACATACGGGGTTGGATTAGTATTTACAGTAGTGGAGCCGCTATCAAAAAATACCTTAGGGACTTTATAAAATCGTACTTAAGGAAAATGTTGAGATGGCTTTTAATATAGTATGACGGGCTATAAAATTGTTGTATTGCGATAGCATAGAAAATCAACTTTATTTTTAAAAATAACATCGTATAAAAAGGTAAAATTCTTATGCAAATATCCAAGTAAAGCACATATCACCCCTAACCAAAGATTTTAGTATTTGGTAGACTGTATTTAAGCTTCAATTTTGCAAATTATAGAAAATTTAAGATAATGTGAATACAGCTTCATTATCAATCGGTTCCCAATGTTTAATGTCACCGAGAAGACGTGCAGCGTCTATTTGTTCTTTAATAAAATTTTATCCCAAACAATCCCAAATCGCTGGCGAATAATAATGGTGTCGGAAAATACTGAAAATTGTAAATAGTGAAGGTAAAAATGTTTGCAGAATATTTTAAATTGCTTTTAATATCTTGAATATGGAATAACGCATACTTGTACTTCTCTTTTCGTTGCAACTAAAACGTGTTTTGCAAGGAGAAGTGAAAATGCCTAAGGGAAGTACTGTTTTAAACTGTATCAAATCATAAAAAAAAATATATGAACGTGGACAAAGCGTACTGCTCAGTTTGCAACAAAATTGTAAGTTAAAATTTTGTATCTAAATTTGTTCGGCGAATTATTTCACATTGGAACTCTGATTTTATTTAAAAATATAAAAGAATGGGACGAGGGAATTTGCACAGGTAAATTAAACTCTGGAGATTCCTTTGCTATATTCTGTTATAGATCATAGTTTCTCCTTTCTTAAAACATCACGTAGGCGTTGTTAAATGATTTCCCTTTTAAAGCTTGCGTTCAATATTATAACTCTATTATAGTTTAATTTCTCCATTTCAACTTCATAATTTTCCATATACGACCTATATATATTCAACTTTATAGTTTCATTTTTCTCTATATCAACCTTCTATTTCTCCATATATGACCTGTAAATTTTGACGCCAACATGTTTTTATTATGATTTTCTCTACTATTTCAGATAGTTATCATAAACCATTGAGGTATTATAAGAAAGGAGGCGCTGTAAGCATTAAATACGGCAATTAAAAACGGTATCACTAAGCGTGACTTATGCCGGCACCAATATGGCGGCATGCGCAGAGCCGGACTATAGTAATTTATTCCAAAAATATTTTCTATCCTCTAATAGAGAGTAATAAAGTAATAAATAATTTTAACTTTACAATAATTTCGTTTTACATTATTTGCCTGATTTATTAAGGTTACGTTATATTTCCAAGACCAATGTACTAATTTAAAAATATGTAATAACTAAAAACATTATTAGGAGAGGTATATATACATTGATTCCATTATTCTTTGGGAAGTCCAAAGATTAAGAAACAAGAATTACAATTTTGTAGAAAAAAAAACAAAGACCCGAAATAAATATATATCAACATATATATACTTGGGAACTTAAAAATAACATATTTTATAATAATTATTTACAATTTATTGCTCAATAAATAACACAATTTTGTTGCTTTTGTGTCGCATACTAGCTGCCTTCTTTTAGTTTGCTTTATTCTTAGAAAGATAAATCATTTGAATATTTAAATATCTTTCGATAATGCTCTTCATCAGCAGAGACCTATGATTATCTAATACAGCTTGTGGAATGGTTCCTTATCTTGAAGCTCATGCAGTTGTTTAAAGAACCTCCATTCAATAAGCTCGTTGTCTCCATTCACGATTGATCCTTTGTCACCCAACATATTCGTTACAAGTTTGATCATGTGACATGGCTCTAGCAGTACAACAACTCCATCGTTACTTGTTGGATGTTGGAAACTTGTTTTTAGCGACATATGGTTCAAACTGCAGCCCAGATGGTTCGCCATAGCCAAGTTTGTAGAGACCCCACCAAATGTCAAGCTGACTACTTTTATCCCAGCTTCAAAACATTTTTCCAGGCATTCTTTTACCAACCCCATTTTTGATTCTGCTTTTATTCCAGCTATTAGGAAATAATCTACTGGAATTTTCCAACTTCCATTAACACAGTTGAAGAGGAAAACTAGTACATTACTAGCTATTGTGGTCTCCTGGGCACCAGTTCCCATGTCTACATAGCCATATGATTTTCCTTGGCTAGGAACCCATTCCTCATGCTGCCTAATAGCCATCTCATCCATGACCAGTGAACAAATAATTGTACTCTCTGAATCATCAGCTTTCAATTTCAAGGCTTCAAATGCCTCACTAGTGAATCCAGGTAATCCACTGGTATTCTGGTACCAACGACTGATTGTTCAGGTGCGAGACAAACAAGTATTGAAAGTCCTCCTCACATATTTATAGGCTGCTGGTGAGTAATAATGCAGGGTAAGTGCAAAGATCTTAAGTTCCTCTGAATATTTTTTGGCAGCTTCTCCTATACTGTCTTAAGTAGAGCTCCTGAGGACCAGCAACCTTAGGCATCAACATTAAGGTTTCTTCCATACATTTTCTCTTTTTCAGACTATTTATGCTGCCCTTTACGCTGGAGATTTTATTGTCTTTTCGAGCTAATTGCCTTTTTAATATGGTTAGTTTAAGCTTTCTTTTTGCACTCACTCTCTTCACACATTGCAGTTTATTCAGCAGTTTTCGTTCTCTTGCCGATAACTCAGTACTGCTTGTAAGGGGGATATAATGTTCATTCTTGAACTTGCAAAACTTGGAGTTGGGGTACTGATATGGGAGTTGCCGGCTGAATAATGCATGTTTGTGCATTTAATTCTTTTGACAAGCTAGGGAATGGGTCGGTTATATTGACAACAGATTTTATTGTTCGATCTGATATTCGAATTTTAGGAAGTATCAATGAACCTTGTTGCCATCTGGCTTCACGATGTAATGAAGTACTCGGTACAGAATCACTGATACTCCCAGCAGGTTGAATCCCAGAAGCACATGGTACGACGGTGGTATTGAAAACAGCCTGGGAAACAGGTCGCAGCCCAATCTCAACGGGGATAGCTCTTTCTTCCTGCAAAGAAATAAACAATAATTCTGAATGTTTTGTTTCCAATGATTGTAGTTATATGTAGTTTTCTATTACTTTTGGTGACTTGAAAAGATAAGGGATAAAATTTTGAATTGCATTTTCTTAGTAGATACTTACGTTATATATTCAATCTACCCTCCACATTTCATCTTTCAAAGTGAAGCGGTTTGGACTCAGCGAAAAATGGGTAGTTTTCACTCTCAAATAATAGGTGAGATCGTGTTGGAAAAAAATGAACTTTTAGTGCCAAATATGGTTATACCCTGCTTACCAAAAATAACACACCATATTGACAATTTTTTAATTTTTTTTCTTATATCAGGCTCTAAAAAATTATTGCTATTTTTTAATGTCTAGGTGTAATTTGCTAGGAAACTAAAAGTTTTAAGGGAATGTCTTTTATGAACTAGAATTGTGATAGATTTGACTTTAAATATGTTAATTTACTATCTTATAGACCTATAAAGAAAATAATATCGACCTACCACTTTTGTGTATATTTTATGCTGTTAAATTTTGAACTTTGCATTACAATATGAAACACCCTGTATCAATTAGATTTAGCGTTTAAAAACAAACTTTATTTACCTTGTTAAGTCTTGGAACAGCACATGGCTTTAAACGGACAATACAATGAGATGTTTTATCAAAACATTCTTCGGAAAAATGTTTCGAACACAGCATACTAGAATTTGTAGGTTGCCAATCTCTTCTATTTACAAAATTCACCCAAGCTTCTCGACGGATTGAATTTTTTGGAAACCTTAAAATCAGTATTTCCTTTAATATAATGCTAGTTATAAATTTCAAAGGAAAAAATAAGAAGAGAGGGAGCTAAAATTTTAAAACCCTAATTAATTTTTAATTTGTCAATAAATATTTAAAATCATATGTGTATACATTTAACATGCTTTACCTATCATTTCAGGCACAGTATTTTATTGTTTTCCAAATATTATAACACAATAATATAATCCGGTCCTGAATTATGTTTACACTTACCTATGATATGTAATTCCAGCTGATTTTTTTTATCAACGCGTTGTTGACTGCAGTAACTACGCACTGCACATGAAGACATGTTAGAACTGTCCAAATGTTTTTCAAACTCCACAAAAATGGTCTTTAAAATTAAAACGGCATGTAAAACACAAACAACTAACTTGACAGTATTTGACACATTGAGGTATTATGGCTTGACAGAAATCCGGTACCAATATGGCGAACCCGAGACCGTTTTGAAGCGTCGTGCGTCGCCTCCTTCGTAATAAATATCTCAATGTCATAAACACTCTCGTTCCAAATTCTAATTGCATCTTTCTAATATGTGTGCTCTATTTTCTATTCTAAATATGTAGTATGTTTCTATGTGTATTTTCTGTATCCTAAGTGCTATGCTATGATTTTCCCTAATGTCTAATATATTTATCATTGACACCTGGGTTTGTAAATACTTTGTGCACTACCATTATTTTTCCCTAAAATTGCTAACAGTCTTCCTTCCAAGTCCTCGTCGTCTTTCTCGTCTATACTCTCACTACTCTTCATTTCGTTACATTTTCCTTTTTCTGCCTCCTGTAGAACTAATTGTATACACATATCCCTCGTACCTTCTATGTGTATTTTCTGTCTCCTAAGTGCTATGCTATGATTTTCCCTAATATCTAATATATTTATCATTGACACCTGGGTTTGTAAATACTTTGTGCACTACCATTATTTTTAACTAAAATTGCTAACAGTCTTCCTTCCAAGTCCTCGTCGTCTTTCTCGTCTATACTCTCACTACTCTTAATTTCGTTACATTTTCCTTTTTCTGCCTCCTGTAGAACTAATTGTATACACATATCCCTCGTACCTTCTGTCCTACCGTTCTCCGTGTCCTCTGAGTCCTCTTCTCAGTTACTTAGTTTTTGATTTCTTCTTTGCTTCTTGTTTCTTTGTATTTGCTTAGTTTTTGGTTACTTCTTACTTAATTTTTGTTTTGTTTTGTATTTACTTAGTTTCTGTTACAGTAGGACCTTAGATAATGGCAATGTATGACTTTCCCTGTGTATATCCATCTTTAATAGTCTATTGTCCAGTTATATATACTTTTTATGAAATTCTAATTTCATCTCTTAGTTCCTTGTATATTTTGCTTTCCAAGTGTCTGACTTGTGATATTCCCTGTATGGTATTTATCTGAGACAGTTGGGATCAAAATTGTTTATACGCCCTGTATTAACTTATTTCTTAGTTTCTCCTTTACTTTCATAAAACCGCCTTCTTCTTTCTCCTTCTTCTTTTTCTATTGATGCTTGTTTCTCCGCCTAAGTGTTATTTTCTCTACTATCTAAGGTATTTGTTATTGCTGCGCGTGTTTAAAAGTTTTTTCACGCAACTTTTTTGACCAAAAATAGGTAGTAGTTGTTCTTCTAGCAGTATATCCCTTTTTTGTCCATAATGACACTACCCTTAATTTTTTGTTGGGTATTCTTTTTCTTATTGGCCATTGGGTGTTTTGCCTCTCGCATAATTAACTGAAAATTCTTTGAATCATTCATGAACTCTCTGTCATCTTTCTGATTATTACTTGCTGATGTCCTGGCTCATAGGTTCATTTATCGTATGATCCAAACTGTTTTTAGAAGTATGTTGTTTCTCTGTATTAATAATATGTGATGACTTAACTTGAAGATTCTATTTTATGCTTGACCTGTGTGAGATTTATTTAAAATGAGATTGCTGTACTGGTTTTACATATATGACTATACATGTATATGGTGCTAACACCAAAATGTCAAGAAAGCAGATTCTTAAATTCTCCACAACAAAAAATCTTTAGGAAAACTGGTACTGAAAATGGTCGTAAGTAACCACTGTTACTTTAAAATTAAGGAGACCTTCAGATTTATGATAAATATTATTCTAGCTGGATCAGGGGTCTATCTGGAAAAAGCTTATCTCCTTGACGAGTCCATGGTCCTATGTCCCATCTACGGGGAACAGAACGGCGCGGCAGCCTCTTCATGTGCCACAATTAAATATATACTTGTTATGTGTATGGGGCGGCCTCCACCACGTGTCGCAATTAAAGATGATTAAAAATCGCAAATAGACCAAAAGTGTACCAAAAAAAATAGAACAAAGGTTCCGGACCAAAATTAATCTCAACAATCACATCAACGGTCTTTCCAAAACCATTACAGAACAAGATGTATTCAACGAAGATTTAAGTCAAGCCATAATAACATCCAATATACATCTCGCGAATCTATGTACCGATACTTGTAAGTCATTTCTTCAGAAGTATTGCAAATTTAACATTCCAACTTTAAGATTTAATAATGTTGATTCCTTATATTTTGGTGTTGTTCAAAAATTAGAATTGAAATGAGAAATTAATTTCTTGCGTGACCCTTTGGAGTGATAAGTAGAAACATGAACAGCTCGTGGCACTATTACTTTTAATTTGTATTTAATTTGTATTTAAACAGAAAATAATAAAATGTTAAAAATTAACAAATAAATCATCTGGCGTTTGATTTATTCCCTATTTGCTACGTGACCGCGTAAAATGCTAATTACTGTGAAATTCTTTTAGTATTCTAAACACGTGAAAGGGAAGAGTGCTAGCTGATTTTGTTCACACGGACTTTTCTCAAGCCTTTGACACGGTCAATCATACGCTTATTGTCGAGAAACTCAAGTGTGCAGGTGTATCGCATGGATCATATTGTAGGCCAGTACTTCTTGACCTTTTTGTTTCTGATATTGCCGACGTTCAAGTCACCAGCCTATTATATGCTTTGTAGATGACTTAGGATTATTCCGTCATATCGCATATCGCGATGATGCATATTTGCTGCTGAGGGATTAAGAAACATTTGTACGATGGTGGTGGTGCACAGTTAACCTTATTGGGCTCAATATTTAAAAATGCTGGAAGATTAACCTAACTCCATGGTGTTTCCTTATACGATCAACAACTTACTTGTTAATCAATATTTATCGGCTGATTTTTTTAAATGATCAATTTGCAATGTTGTTGGTGATTTATAATATTATAATTTTGTTAGTTAATTGATGTATTTCATATTACGAATTTATGACTATATATGAAATATTGATCGCTCATTTCAAGTGGGTAGTAAAGTATTTATTTCTGGTATGTGACTTGGTTGTGAAGACAAATATATAAAAGCGTTGATTGAAGTTCGCTCTTCAATCAATGATAAAAGTTACGAAATAATCCGCAAAGTAAAGTAAATTCTAGGAGTAAAGTAACCAAATATGGAATAGGTGGCTGATGTGGAACGTCGAATTATTTTCAACACTAGTGGTACCATCAACTAACTGAGCCCTGAGACATCAACTAACGCGCAGTTTTGCGTTGTAACGAAGTATTGGTAGTCATTGTGTTGTGGCCATATCGAAACTTTATTTGATCGTAAGTATTTTTTTTTAATGTTTAGTGACATATTTTAGTTTTATTGAATTTATTATATATACACTACGAAAACTAACAAAATCCCGAGAGATGAATGGGAAACATATTTTAAGGAAATATATTCCGGAGAAGAGGAAGACTTTCCACAAGTAATAGACAGTGAGGGAGGACACGAAATCGACATCGAAATGGAAACAATAGAAAATATATCTTAAAATCATTTAAAAACCGGAAAAGCCCTGATGAAATAACCAACGAAATGCTGAAATATGGAGAAACAAAGCTACAAAATTAAACTAAAAACATATTCAAGCATACCATAATTCAAAAGAAAAATTCCAACATCACCACAGAACTACCGTGGCATCACCGTTCTTAGCAGCATGCTCAAGACATTAACTTAACTAATACTAGAAGAACTTGGAAAAACAGTACAGATTCAAGAAGAACAGCACGCCTTCCGTAAAAACAGATCAATCATGGATGCGATTTTTATAGTCATATAAATTGCTGAGAAATCTAGGGAATAATATACTAATTCTGCCTACCTATGCTTTGTTGATATGACCAAGGCTCTTGATCGAATTCGACTCACTGACGTCATGAAAAACATGAGAGAAAACGGAGTCAACCCACCACTAATCCAACTAATTTCCGACGTAAACCAACACTGCACAATAAACATCAGAATAGAACACCTCACACCTGAAACTATAAAAATAAACAGAGTAATAAGGCAAGGTGACTCCCTCAGCCCCTTTATCTTTAATCTGGTTATGGATTAAAAAAAAACAGAGAAACTTCCAAGAACAGCAGGATATAAAGTGGGAAACGTATACTGTCTGCTATGCTGACGACGCTACACTAATCGCTGATTCCGAAGACGACCTACAGAGACTTTCCACGCTTTTAACCAAGAAGCCAAACAATTCCATATGCTTATAAATCAATGCCTCGTAACCTCCAAAGAACCAGTGAGGTGCAAACTAGAAATAGAGGGAAAAGTAGTAGAACAGGTCAGGCAGTTCACATACCTGGGGGCGGACATAACCAGCCACGGCGATTTGCAACATGAAGTACGAACACAATCTAGGAAAGCGTCTCGAATATCAGGCTGTCTAAAAAACATTATATGGCGTAACAAATATCTCGGCATTGAAAGTAAAATAAGAATATGCAAAACAGCAGTTCGACCCATTCTAACGTACGTGGCAGGAACAAGACCAGACACATCGAAAACAAAGCAAATTATGAGAACGGTGGAAATGAAGACGATAAGAAGTGTAAATAAATAGACCTTGCTTGATAGAATGAGAAGTTAAGAACTTAGGGAACAGAACAAGATACAGGATGGGGTAAAATGGATAAGACACAGAAAGAAATGCTGGAACAAGCACATTGAGAGATTGTCAGTCAGATAACAGACTGGTAAAAATGCAAAAATTAACAAACCAACGGGAAAGTGAACACGAGAAAGACCACCAAAACGATGGGAGGAACGCTGAACCTCAACGTTGTAAGAGGCTTGATTGGTTAAAGCAGGCAGATGCCTACCTATATGTTTTCTATCATATAATAAAGAAGAAGGAAAAGGAGGCGAGGAAGAAGAATTTATTTGTGTATATGTTTATCCTCTAATGTTATGTTTTTTAAAGTCGACATTGGTTTTCATTATTTTTAGATTTTTTGCAAAAACGGGGTTCAAGTCATGTGAAGTTAGTACCTAATACGGAATGGATTAGTTAGATTAGCTTAGGAGCTTGGCTATTTGCCTCAGCACTGCGACCTTTTCAAATCTATTGTGCCTGCCCTCAAAAAGCCATTTAGAGTTCTTCATCTAACCCCGTCTACTCCATAAGATTCCATAGGTAATATGGAATACGTAAACGTTCCAAATATGGAATGTATTCCATATTAGTACCACTTCCAAATGAAAGATATTTCTTTCTAAAAAGAAGATGTCGCAGAATTTGAATAAGAAAAGAAAGTTGTGGTAAAAGGAGTGGATATCGGCGGCAGTTACAGCGATAAGAGAGAATAACATGGAAATATTTAAAAGCATGAGCCAAAGAATTCCATAATTCTAGAATCACACTATTTCGGCTATGCCAAAAGGAGGATCTACCTCATAAAACCTCAAGATCCAAATTAGGAAGACAATTTGTGTTTTCATCAGAACTTCAAGATGAGCTATAAAATACTTGCTAGAAAAGGGTAAACATTATTTTGGGTTGACCAGAATCGACGTTGAAAGATTGTCTTATCAGCTAGCGGTTTCAAATAGAATTGAACACCCTGAGCGACCTCAGCGGGTTGGAGAAAATTGGCTCCAATGGAAACTTCAATAGCAAGAGCTCTTGGATTCACCAAGGAGAATGTTGGCAGATTTTTTAATCTCCTTGAGTCAAAAATGGATAGACATACGTTTTCATCAGATAGAGTCTTTCACACAGACGAAACTGGTTTAAGTACCATGTAGTCTAGTTAGTGAAGTTATTTCCATAAACATGTAGTGACAACATTTTCAGAGCGGGGCTCTCTAGTAACAGCCATTTTATATATGAGCTCTGGTGGCATTTTTGTCCCCCCCCCCCCCCCCTTTGATAGGTATACCCTACAAAAGCATAGGCCTTCTAATGGAAAAATATGCTCCACCAGGAACAGTGTTTTCTTCTATAAGCAAACCTCAGTTTTTACGGATTGGTTTAAACATTTTCTTTAAAAGAGGATCCTGTGCTTTTAATTTTGGACAGACACAACATCACACAAAAACTTCTGAGTTTTAAAGCTGGCCAAGGTTAGCTATGTGACCGTTTTAAGGTTACCGCCGCTGCGTACGTCACACAAAATGAAGCCTCTCGACAAATTTGTAATGTGGCCTCTAAAGGCATTTTACTCTGAGGAGATCCGTATATTTATGAGGCAAAATAATCTGAATCTGACGTGTTTGGTAATGCCAACCTCAAAGTACCTATGTGAAAAATGAATTTGCGGCAACCGGATTGGTATACTGTCAACAGAAACATATCCAACCAATCAGAATTTGCATCTGCCGAATTAAAACATGTTGCTATCTAGCTCGTCGAACGAGTCAAATGACGCCCTTCAAGTGCAAGATTCTTCCGATGAAACTACTTAACGAATTATTCAAAAACGACGGTGACTGCTTGCATGTTATGCGACAGAAATTTTACCGAAGACACTAGCGGTGAAATCTAAATCCACTAATTGTGTACCGTTATTAGGCTCATGAAGAATACTCAGGCGCACTGAACGAGAGTTTTGTTTGCAATTTTTACAGATAACTTTTTTTTGATGCCTTGCACAATAACTGTTTTTTTTTTGTTTTTAAGAAAGTTTTTTTTAGTTTTCTACATTTCCTCAGAAAACTGTTTATTTTTTGGTTGATATTGTCACGTATAGAACATTTGTAGACCTTGCTTGGCGTACAGGAATTAGGAAGAGATGATAAAGAGAGCACCTTAGTTAAAACAATAACAACGTCTATCGGTTAAAACCTTGATGAGAAAACTTTAACAAGATCTATTGATCAGAAATTAAATGAGGTTATATTATACCCGATTACTAAGGTGTGCATGTTATCTCGATTGAGGTATATTTTTGAATTGTTTATAGGTCTTTAGTCACTATTTAATAAATATAGCTTTCTTAAGAGTTGTGTTATGTTTCATTTATGCTTGGCTTTGTATTAAGTTCACTCAAAGTTTACACTGCACTTTAACCACTTGACAGATTCTACTTTGAGAATTATCTTTCCTAGAACATTGACAAATTTATCGTGTCGACTTTTACTACTCTAGATAGGCAATCCCTGAGTCCCCGAGCATGTACTCTGCAAAAACTCAGGTTTGGGTAAGGAATAAGATTAGCTTAAGACCACACGAACATGTGCTCTGCAGGGAAACGGGCTTAGGTGAGACACAAAGTCTCCTGAACTGATGGTTCGCTAACGTATTTATATAATAAAAAGTGCTGGTCGTTGCAGATTTAAGGTTTATAATCGCTCACGTTGACTGCTCGCGTTGTTTATAATTTGTCTTTAATGTTTACATAATATTTTCCAAGTTCAAGTTCAAACTTAGGACAGGGTGACATTTACCTAGTAGTTTATGCATTTTAGTAGTTCACAATATGTTTGTAGCAATACGTTTCTATAATTGAATAAAAGTATATTTCACACATTCTGTATACCTATTACCTAGTCAATCATATCTATATTATATCTAATATAATATAAATGACAGATTACACATTATGCTTACTTTTTTGACAATCGCAAGAATGAATTTTTTTATTGACTTGCTCACAATTGCTCCCTTGAGAGCTTTAATCCTTTATAAAATGTATAAGTGCCATAACAAAGTATTTTTGCAGAAAAAACATTTTGAATAAAAGAAAACAAAATAGCTTTTTATATTTGGCCACTTTACTCTAAGTATATTAAATTTATAAATATTTTATACAATTTCCAAAAGGCAAAGTCTCCTTCACTGAAAAAATTCGGCAATACACTCAGTATACGTAAAGGGTCAAATTATACATTCGAAAGTTCGTTTGCCCTTTCGCTTCTAATTTAAAAAGGGGATCCCTCAAAGTTGCCGAATTAAAAATCTAGAAAGAAGCAGCGGTACATGGCGCGGTGCATGCCCTCGACGAGCTCCTTTAAAAATAATCCATTTGCAGAATCTCATTTATTATTAGTAAAGAAGGAGCAAAAAGCATTTTTACATTAGTCGAAAGCCAAGCTGAATATGTAAGCAGGCGCCACTCGGAATCAAAACGAAACCTTTAAATAAACATGAGATGTCTTTTCGCGAAGAATAATTTATTTTTTCTTTATGTTTGAGATAATCGGCATGCCTTATGGTATTCTTGAAATAATGGTTATTTATTAAATAAGGATCGAAATAACGGTCGTTATGATACTAGCCAGGTATATTAGCAGACGTGTATCATAATGATCGTTTCGATCGGAATAACATACATAACCTCATTTTCTGGCGTTACTTGTATGTAATCTTTTAGAAATATTGTTAAAAAATATTGCATATTCACCATTCTCTGTCTAGTTGATGAGAAATTTAGAACTTTCAATAGCAGCGATATTCCACTTATCCCAATCAATACACAAAGAAGCCAGAACATGATCCACCTAACACAAAACATTATGCAGTATTTCGCGATGTTTTCTATATGTTATGAAAGTTACTTGTGCTTCTAGTATTTAATAGCTGTTACATGACCAAGACCTAGCCTACAAGAGCCTTGCGGTCTTGCATTTTTTTTGCAATTTTATTTGTTGAAATATTGCCCTTAATTCTGGGTTTGAAATTGTTTGGTCGAAATATGGAGACGAATATTCCTATAAACATTTGTCAAAAATCATTCTGTTTGCGAGATACATGCAGGGAAAGTTAGACCGTATTCACTATTTGCCACGCAGCATTGTATGTAAAGGAATAAGAATGTATTCAAGGAAAAAGAACAGTCAATTTTTAAAAGAAAATTATACTCCGAATTACAAAAATCTAATTTGCATTTTAAACAAATTACACAAATGTAAATACATTTCGCCAAGCGTTTTTGGTATATAGAGCGGGAGATAGTGTCCAATATTTGGATATGATTTTGGCCAGTAAGCCCTTTGGAGGCTATAATGATACGCATATTCTGATGTTGTAAAGTGACAAATTGAAGCATTATCCAGGGTTCTCCACATACAGTATGTCCGAAAAGAATAGGAATGTATTTGGGAACTTGAAAACTATAAGAGATAAAAAATTGGTTAAATGGAAATCGTTGTAAGATATTCAATTCCTAGTCCAATTCTGCTTTGATAATGAATTAATCTCAATTTCTTCTTTCAGTCCACTTGCAAAGGCGTTGTCTATAATACCCTGCACGTAGGAAACGGCGAGGAGGAAAGATACCGATTGACTCTTTTCTTAAAGATGTTTAGACTGTAGCCAACAGGGAACAATTCGGTTGGTAAGGAGTTCCAGATGCTCGTCACACGCCAGAAAAAGAATTTTGGTAGAGGCTGGTTCTGGGTGTGCCCTGTTGAAGAGCATATGGATGAGAGCTTCTAGCTTGTCGTGTGGAACGAACAAAGCTGGCACTGGAGGGAATCAGTGTTGTTAGTTCGGTCGAACACCTTCCTTACTAATATCGGTAAAAAATGGAGAGATCACCCACCATCCGCCTATGTTCCAAGGTGTCAAGGGAACGAGTTAGTGTTTCGTCGTTAATAAGTCTAACAGCTCGGTTCTGGATGGAGTCCAAGAGCGCCAGAGTATGTTTGGGAGCAGAACCCCAAATGTGAGAGCAATACTTCAGAGTAGGTCTGATTTGCGCTTTATAGAGTGTAAGCAGCTGATGGGAGCTGAAGTATTTTTTGGCACGGAAAATTACACCCAGTTTTTGAGGGGCACACTTGGCGAGACCTCGAACATGCTCATGCCATGAAAAGTTAGTGCTTGCGGTTATTCCAAGCAGCGAAAGATTGGAGGATGGAGAAAGGTTTTCCCCATTCATGATGATATCAAGGTAGTTTCCCTTAGTTTTTCTCCGGGAGAACACAGCAGTGTCTTTTTGGCATTCGAGGTTACAAGATTGTTGGATCTCCATTCAACAATTGTGTTTAAGTCTCGATGGATTAAGTCAGCCTGTTGTCTTCTTAGTTGTCCCAGAGTGGCCGATGATAATGGTTTGTCAGAAGAAAAGGATGATACAAGACTGCTATCGTCTGCATAGCTGTAAATGGGGTTTTCAGTAAGCTTTAGTAGGTCATTTATGTGCAGCATGAACAAAGTTGGAGACAAAACCGAACCTTGCAGAACACCAGCATTAATGGCAAATGCCTCGGACGAGACACCATCGATAGCGACCTGAATACTCCTTTTATCAAAAAAAACTAGGCAATAGTGTATGTAGAGCCTGTGGAGAGCCATACGCTGAGAGTTTGTCAAGGAGTGATTGGTGCCACACCCGGTCGAAGGCTTTGGAGATGTCGAGAGCAACGACTCGGGACTCTCCGTGTTTTTCTAGGGTTGAATTCCAGATGTGTGTTACATAGGACATGAGACCTCCTGTTGAGCGCTTCGCTCTAAATCCATATTGCCTATCAGATATTATTTTAACTTACAGATTTTTGGGGTTTCTCTCCACTATCCTTTTGCAAACAAAGTTCAAAAGGATAGTGGAGAGAAACCCCAAAAATCTGTATGTAAAAACTTGAAATCACCACAACAATATAGAACATATCTATGTCAGATATTATGTTGTTCTGTTCAAGATATTTAAGGATCCCGGTGTTAATGACTTTTTCCATTACCTTGGCCACTAGTGGGGTTAAAGATATTGGACAGTAGTTACTGGCAATATTTTTCTTTCCCTTCTTAAGTACAGGCTGCACTCTAGCGCGCTTCCAGAGGGCTGGGAAAACACCTCTCTTGTAGCATAAGGTATATAGTTTGGTTAGAATAGGTGTCAGCTCCAGTGCGCAATGTTTGAGAACAATGGGGGGAATTCCATCCAGTCCAGCGGCCTTTGAGGAGTCAAGACGACGAAGTAACCCTCTTATCTTTTTTTGCTTGAACACGATTTCTTGCATTGTTGTGGCGATTCTAGGCAACATTGGTGGAGTCTTTCCTTGTGCATCAAGGGTCGAATTTCGTAAAAACATTGAGGCAAACACAGGAAATTGGAAGATGAAAAGTTTTTCCTAATGGCCTTTGCAAATCCCCAAAATGATTTTGAGCCATTCGGGCAGTTCAAGAGCTTCTCGCGGACTCTCTGATCAAAATCAGCTTTGGATTGATGAATAATTGGTTTGCAGCTATTTCGTGCATCCAGAAAAGCTCGGCGCGAAACAACCGAAGGGTTGTTGCGCCATTTGCGATAAGTTTGGTTCTTTTTGGAAACCTCCTGAGTACACCTTTTGTTGAACCATGATTTTCCAGAATAGGATCGTTTATTAGAGAAAGGGATTGAAGTCTCCATCCCAATGAGAATGACCTCTGTAACGGATTCAACTATTACAGATGGATCGCTGGATTTAAAACAGTCGTCCCTCCAAGGGAATGACAAGAAAAAGGTCACACAGTTCACTCCAGTTTGCATGTTTATAAAGCCACACTTTGCGAGGAAACGCTTTAGAGGACGGTGGAGTTGGACAGGTGAACAAAGCTGATATAAGCCTGTGATCAGAGTTACCCAGTGGTGATGTAATGTTTATCCTATAAGAGTTTGGGGATGAATTTTTTTTTTATTTTCGATATATTTTCAAAAAACCAAAAGTTTTTATTTTTTAATACCGCTGATTTTATGTAATTATTAAATTTTTGTTTGTACCTACTACATTTTTTCGACAAAATATAGTACAGAGTTCAACAGTCGCCCTTGTATTGCGTTGGGTAATTTGGTTGTTGTTTTTTTTAATTGTTATTTGTTGTTTCTAATGTTCATTTTAATCCGCAATATTATCTATTTTAATCCTGTTATGAGATGTGAATGTTAAGTGTACGAGAGAAAAGCCCAATTTTGGTAAGTTTCATAAATTTTTGTTTTTCTTTTAACAAGAAATAATGATTTCTATGACATGCATAATAATATGCATTACACATTTTATAATTAGAAACCCTTTCTGTTATTTTATTTGGTCATACCGTTTTTTTTTTTTTCGTTTTGGGTGTTGTTTTTTTATTTATTTATTTGTATTTTATTAAATAAAGGGAGTACTTAAGAAAGGTTTTGTTTTTGGGCTTAAGGCGCTTGTTTGGTTTTTTTTATCAAATTGTAAAATTGAACTAAATATTCTAAAAGTAACTTTCTCCTCTTAACAGAGTCTCGATGATTAGTTAATATAATTCGAAAGGTTGGCAAGAAATAATAATTCGTTTTCTTGATACCTGACCAATAATCCTACAAACACCACTTAAATTATACATTTTGTTCACCTTCTTTACTGGTTTTTTGAAAATATCTCTGCAACGAAAAAAGATGGAATCATTATTAAAGCAGCATTGAGCTAGAAATTAAATAGCAAGCAACTTTTTCCATTAAACCTATTTTCTAGCCCTTATAGTTTTTAAGTTCCCCATCCTATAATGAGTGAAGAAAAGTACACTTTACCGCACCCGAGTAGGTAAAATTGTTAACGAATTTGTCATTTGCTGAGAAATGCATAACACTGATGTGCAGTTCTTCATTGAGCAATAATAATTTTGCTTTATTTCAAAGCCCAGCTAACGAGCCTGCAAAGAATCCATTTTTATAGAAGGACGTAAATCCAGTGACTGATATATATTTTTCCAAACTTATGAAATTTTATTATAGGAAAATATTCTAAAAAAAAAATGTTGAATAATTGATCAGATATTTACATTTCAACTCAATTATGGGCAAACATGTATTAAAAAATTAAATGCACGTTTAAATAAAATAGTTCTTGTATTAACGCCGCAATTTATAACTGCAAATACACAGGATGTTTCAATATTACACGGACAATCTTAAACAAGTGATTCCTTAACTCAAAATGTCTTTTTTTGAGTATTTTACTTAAAAAAATTACCTAATTTACTACTTAAGATTTGTTGCTGTGGTACTTAATGTTGAAAAAAAAATTAAAATTTTCATACTGACAAATAATGTCCCTTTCTTTAAACATTTATTTACCTCAAAGAACTTGAAAAACTTTTAATTTTCTTTGTAAAAATTGCCTCCAGTAAAAATCTACCAAAAATGTGGAAGACTTGCAAGAGTCTTAGAGCAAGACCGAGACGAAGACCAAGACTGGATCCTGCGCATTTTAAGATCCTTTACACAAATAGTGCACTATGTAAAAATCGACCTCTCCTATTGGTCGATCCATCTCGTATTACAATATGTCTTCGTGATGCAATCGATTTCTGTCAAGAGCTTTCGTGGTGTAGAGGTTTAGGCAACTGGGTCTCACCTGGACGGCCCGGGTTCAAACCCCGTTGCTTTTTTTTGTTATTTTTTTAAGATTATGTTTCTAAACAGTTTTTTCTTGATTTTGGGTATGTCTTGGATTAGTTTGGGTTAGCACCTGGTTAGTTTCCTCTTCTTAAGCCCCCGTAGCGAGCGAAGCGAGCGGAAGGCCATGCGGATCGACCAATAGGAAAGGCCGATTTTTATATAGTGCACTATTTGTGTAAAGGATCTTATAATACGGATCCTGCAAGACCAAGACCACATATGCAAGACTAAGACCAGGACTAGCCAGGTCTTGGTATTGGTTTTGCATTTGCTCATCACTAAGTCTATTGGCTGGAAGCCAGTGAAATAATAGTGCTTCTGAATGTAGCTGTGATATTTCCTCAGAACTTTAAAAAAAGGACGCCAACTTTGCATTGGAATAATTTATAAAACATAAATATAAAAATATAATTGTTTTACCAAAATTCGTACGTTTAGGTAAAACTTAAAAAAAAATAGATTTTAATGCATTAACGCAAACTTACAGAAGCAGTTCTAAAAGCAATTCGTATTTTAATTTTAACCCTGCAAGTTTATTTCCATGCATGTTCAGTTCATGTTGATTTCAAGAGTTTTTAATGCACAAGCTTCAGACTTGCTTGTATACCCACACTAAGCAAGCATGCATAGTTTTTTGTTGATTTTGGCTAGGTACTTTTGTGGAAAGTTGGCCACAAACAGTTGCTTCTTTTTATATTAAAATCTAAAAACCTATTTTTGGTAAGCGCTTGGTTTAAAGTTCCAAAAATAGATTTAAATAAGTTATTATGTCAATAACTCACGTAGCTGCTACTATACTAAATATACAGTAGCTAACTATTTTCACATAAAACATTTAAAAAATGCATGACTGCGGATTGGTCGTAACATAATATACAAAAGGGCCGTGGCTTATTAATAAATTTGCTGACTAATATTAATCTACAAATTATCGTACTCTGTATAAAACCCCAATTTAATAATACACACTATATATACAGATCTTGCTGTTTAAAAATTTTCGTCCCAGTTTTAAGAAACTTAATTCAACATCAGCCAAGAAGTCCATGCCAATGATTTAGTAGCATAAAATCCTCATAATGATAAAGATGAAATCTCAAGGTAGATACATATCTGAATATTTTAATTTTGTGTCTATGGGTTAGATTATCAACGTCGGATCAATCTAGAGGAACGTGAGCGAAAGTTTAAACATTCATTTTAGACCAGTCCTATGCGTTCAAGATTTATGCTCTCCTCCAAACTGACAAAACAATACAATAATTTATCAATGAATCGGATTAATTAGGGCCCCAAAGTTGCCCGATCAAGCCATATGTCTTCCGGGTCCAATTGCTAAATTGTTCGCTGACATATATATCATTCCCAGACCTCAAGAGAGGATGATGCATGGACCAGGCGGCTCCAATATATCTTTGCGCCTCTTGCCAACTCCTCGTGCTCGGTTAGCTGCGACTTACACATGCACATTCCCCTGCGTAATTTATATCTCATAAAATAACCCTTAGGTCGTAGCTGAATGTTTATCTATGTATTTCTATAGAAACTTAATCAAAATTTGAAAATAATCTCTGAAAAATAACAAAACAAACACAGTATCTTAGCATCTGATAACTTAATATGTATGCAAAGTAATCATTTTATTATTAGTACTAAAAGAGAATAATGGGAACAAATTGGACATTCGCAGAAAATATTAATTACATGACATTGACAGATTTTAATAGAGACAAGCACTGCTGTCGATAAATTGCAAGAACAGGCCAAAGTACTATAAGGCATTACATTAATTTATTCCTTGTAAGTTAACTTTTCCTGTAAGGTTTAAAAAAAATAAGACATTAAATAATAATTTTTTAATTATTACTTATTACATCACGGAAACAGAAGAAGGTTTGGAAAAAATACACCATTCACAATTACACAAATGTCAACATATCTGTTGCTAATCTTGACGAAAATGAATGTTTTGATCCCAATATGCCATCTTCTTCAGGTATTTTGGATTTGGTTATTCAAGTAAGAAATAGAAAACCAAAAAATTGTATTTAGGGAAAAAATTAGGAAAAACACTTCAGTTATCAATAAATGATGTCCATGATGCTGATAATATGTATAGCGAAAACGAAGGTAATTTATTGCTGCCGAAATTATTTGATTTTAATTGCAAAATTATCGTCATTTTTACATATACGTGATAAAAAAATATATTAGTGATGATGATCCTAGATGATGGCAAGTCTCAATTTCTACAAAAGATAGAGACTATCTTTTAAATATAGATCCAGTTTAGGTCACAGCAGAAAACTGTAATTTTTCCACCGACAATAAGGGAAGATGTTTTAGGCCAAAGAGCTATATTATCGCAACCTAGCTAATGGTGAAACGGTTCGGAGAGATTGGATGATTTATTCAAAATCCAAAGATTTCGTATG
>MU186326.1:105956-141419 GCA_016904865.1 Pissodes strobi | reverse complement strand
AGTTATTTATATATATTTTTTGTAAACCAATTTCGAGCCCCTAGTGCCTCTCTTCCTTTTAAAATTTATGGTTTTGAACTGTTCCACTTAAATACACTGCGACCCTACAATGTTAATTGGCTCATCATCAATAGCGCAACAACCTTGGTTGAGTCCTGGAATTTCCATTTTTTGCTGGCCATCATGACACTATCGCCCCAGCAGAGTTTTGGCCTATCTGGTCTTCTAATACTAACAGATTTAGAGTTTAGTTGCTTTGACATACATATTGGTCCCTGCCGACTACACTATATGCCTTGTCCATCTGTTTTAATAATTCTGAGTACGTTCATATCTCCAGCGATTGTATAGACTTCGTAGTTGTCCTTCTCCAAACTTCGTCCTTCTCTACACCATTGAAGATGGTTCTTAAGATCTTTGCCTCACAGACAATTGAAGGATTAGTATCCTGCTTCGAGACTGTCCATGTCTCCAAACCATATATTGATCATGTTAGAGCTACGCAGGTGTTCATGTTAGAGCTACGTATGTGTTTTGCAACCTGGGTCTCTTGGTTTCGCCTGATTTACTGTTAAAGGAGTTAACTAGCGACCCCATGATAGAAAAACTCATAGGTTGTTTCAAGGTTCTGACGATAAAGTTTTGGCCAATGTTTCTCTGATGTTGGTTTATCGATGCTACCATAAGTTTGGTTTTAGCATCGTGCGCTTTCAAGTCTATGGCTTTCAGCAGCATGTGAAAATGGCACAAAGGAATCTATTACGATACTAAATTACATCGATATCATCAGCATAGGTAAGCAGCGATTTGTAAAATATGATGCCAGTAGTATCACTGCTTCAATCTCTAACAAATTATTAGAGATTAATATGCTAAAAGTATAGTGTGTGCTTTAGTTTTTCGTAAATAATACTTGAACAGACCTTGTTTTGATCCCTAACACTTATTACACTTTGCAATTTAGTTTATTCTTAGTAGAACTCTGTACGATCTCCCTCCGGAGGACAGTTTCACCGAAAGAGAAGTTTTGGACACTCAGAAGGCAAAACTTGTATTAAGAGAGATGTTGCCCTGCAGAAAATTTGAAGCTACTGAGCTTTGCTTGTTGATTTATAAATTTTGTTATTATTATCTTGATAGCTTAATAAACATAACAATAGATATAACAATTATGGTCAAAACCAGATCCTAACTTTTCACACTGTTAATTAAACTGAAAACTAATTAGCAAAATATTAGACAATTATAGTTTATTACATAATAATACGTATATCTTGAAAATATTATCACCATCATTTAAGATATAATAAAACTTATAAACAATTTACGAAAAGCATTGTCGGTTCAAAATAGTCAAAAATATGTAATATTATTTGTTCTACTTTCGCACATACGCCAATGATCCTGCGCTTTGAAAGAACAGCAGCTTTTACAGAAGCTTCCATCACCGGATAATAGCCCAGTTATTTAGTTACCCCGGCGAAGGTAAAGGGAAAATAAAGTAAGCTGAAAGAATGGGGATTGTAATTTAGAGGGATGTAGGAATTAAGGGTAGTTTATAGGTAAACCAGCCGAGTCTTTAGCGGATACGAGTCCCCCAAGTTTTTCCGGCTTCGCTTTGCCCACCTTTTCCTCCGACATTTTCGATGCTAATTTTTTCCGGCCCTTCGTTATATTTACTCTCTAAGAGTTCTTCATTAAAGTTATTATGACCGTGAAAGCTGAGGTTGTAATTAATAAAGGGAACCTGCTGGCCCGAAATTAAAAGTGCCTAAATTTTTTCTGAGATTTACGGCCATGTCTTTGTCTTGGAAAATATTTCATTATTACTTGACGTTAAAGCAATACCCAGGCTTGTATAATAAATATATCGCTGTATAGTGCGACAAAAAAAAATATTCATTTCAGTACAGCAATTGATTTGATTGTTTACAATTAATAAGTGGGCAAATATTTAGGTTTTGCTAAATCTTAGGAAGCTGTACACCTACAATGCCCGCCATATAGTAGGATCCATTTCTTCAATCAAATTTGTTTAATGGGGTAATTATTTAATTAACATTAAAATGAAGAAGAGAAATATACCCTCTTGGACGAATTCCTGATTTCAAAGTAAACTTTCTTGCATTTTAACATTGGAAATGTTTTTGTTTTCCTATTATGAGGTATCAAATCACGAAAAAGTGCATGCTACATTTGGCACATCGCGTAATATACGTGAGAGATCGTGTTAGTCTGTTTCTGAGGATGGAATCGGTTCAAATGACAAAAATAAATTAATGCTAACTGAAACTAACCGAAAGTTGATTGAACGACTAACCCAAACTAACTAAAAGTAACCAAAAGCACAAAAAGAGTTAACATGAATCGGAACAAATTAAAAAAATAAAAATAAGTTAAAACTAACTCAAAGTAACCGAAATTAGGCGAATAACCAAAACTAACCATAAAAATTAAAATTAATTATAACCTATCGGATCCGGTTCAAATGACTAAAATAAATTGGAACTAACTGAAACTAACCGAAAGTTGATTCAACGACTAACCGAAAGTAACCAAAAGCTCCAAAAAAGGCTAAAACGTATCGGAACAGATTAAAAATATTAAAGTAAGTTAAAACTAACCAAAATGAACCGAATTTTGGCGACTAACCAAAACTACCCAAAAACATTAAATTCGATTATAACGTATCGGCGCCGATTGAAATATCTAAAATTAAAACTAACTGAAAATTGATTGAACGACTACCCACGACGACTATCTAAACCCAACCAAGCCCAATCTAGCCTAAACTAACCAAAAGCACCTAATATGGCTAAAGCGTATCGAAACAGATTAAAAATATTATAGTAAGTTAAAAATATCCCAAATTAACCGAATTTTGGCGACTAACCAAAATTAACCAGAAACATTAAAATTGGTTATAACATATCCGAAAGTTGATTGAATGACTAACCAAAACTAATCAAAAGTAACCAAAAGCACCAAAACGGACTAAAATGTATCGAAATAGGTTACACAAATTAAAGTAAGTTAAAACTAACCAAAACGAACCGAATTTTGGCGACTAACGAAAACTAACCAGAAATATTATATTTGACTATAACGTATCGGAGCCGGTTCAGATGAATACTTTGGTTTCTTGACAGTGAGTTTCCAAGGTCGCATAACGACACGGAAAGTTTTAGTGAACGTCTCGACACGGTTTATGCATAACTGATTTTAACGTATCGGAACCCGCTCAAATAAGTAAAATAAATTGAGGCTAAGTGAAAATACCCGAAAGTTGATTGGACGACTAATCTATTAAAATTGATTAAAACGTATAGGAACCAGTTCAAATAACTAAAATATGTTGAGACTAAGTGAAACTAACCGAAAGTTGATTAGACGACTAACCAAAACTAACCAAATCTGTTAAAACACATTATAACGTATCGGAACCGGCTCAAGTAAGTAAAATAGCTTGAGACTAAGTGAAACTAACCGAAAGTTGATTAGACAACTAATCAAAACGAACCAAATCTATTAAAACTGATTATAACGTATCGGAGCCGGCTCAAATATGTAAAATAAGTTGAGGCTAAGTGAAACTAACTGGAAGTTGATTCGACAATTATCCAATACTAACAAAATTTATTAAAATTGATTATAACGTATTACAACTGACTCAAATGACGAAAATAAGTTGAGACTAAGTGAAAATACCCGAAAGTTGATTCGACGATTAACCAAGACTAATCAAATCTATTAAAATTGATTATAACGTATCGTAACCGGTTCAAATGTCTAAAATAAGTTGATATTAAGTGAATCTAACCGAAAGTTGATTAGCCGACTAACCAAAACTAACCAAATCTATTAAAATTGAATATAACATATCGGAACCAGCTCAAATAACTAAAATAAGGTGAGACTAAGTGAAACTAACCGAAAGTTTATTCGACGATTAACCAAAAATATCCAAATTTATTGAAATTGATTATAACGTATCGTAACCGGTTCAAATGGCTAAAATAAGTTGATATTAAGTGGAACTAACCGAAATTTGAATTGACGACTAACCAAAACTAACCCAATCTATCAAAATTTTTTATAACGTATCGGAAACGATTCAAATGTCTAAAGGAAGTTGATATTGAGTGAAACTAACCGAAACTTGATTGGACGACTAACCAAAATTAACCAAATCTATTAGAAATAATTAAACGCGTCGGAACCGGTTCAGATGACTAAAATCAGTTAACACTAAGTGAAACTAACCGAAAGGTGATTAGACGATTAACCAAGTCTAAACAAATATATTAAAATTGAGTATAGTGCATCGGAACCGGCTTAAATAAGTAAAATAAGTTGAGACTAAGTGAAACTAACCGAAAGTTGATTGGACTAAACAAATCTATTGAAATTGGTTACAATATATCGGAGTCGGCTCAAAAAAGTAAATTATCTTGAGACTAAGTGAAACTAATCGGAAGTTGATTAGACGACTAATCAAAAGAAACAAAGTTTATTAAACTTGATGATAACGTATCGGAACCGAATAAAATGACTAAAATAACTTAAGACTAAGTTCAACTAACCGCAAGTTGATTAGGCGACTAACCAAAAGTAACTAAATTTATTAAAATTGAATATAACTTATCAGAACCAGCTCAAATAAGTGAAATAAGTTAAGACTAAGTAAAACTAATCAAAAGTCGATTAGACGACAAACCCAAACTAACCAAATTTATTAAAATTCATTATAACGTATCGGAACCGACTCAAATGACTAAAATAAGTTGAGACTAAGTGACACTAATCGGAAGTTGATTAGACGACTAACCAAAACTAACCAAATTTAGTAAACTTAATTATAACGTATAGGAACCGACTCAATTGACTAAAATAAGTTGAGACTAAGTGAAGCTAACCGAAAGTCGGTTAGATGATAAACCAAAAGTATTAAAATTGTTTGTACCGTTTCGGAACCACCTCAAATAAGTAAAATAAATTGAGACTAAGTGAAACTAACCGATAGTTGATTAGACGGCTAACCAAAACTAACCAAATCTATTATAACGTATCGGAACCGACTCAAATAACTGAAATAAGTTGAGACTAAGTGAAACTAACCGAAAGTTGATTAGATGACTAATAAATCAAAACTAACCAAATCAATTAAAATTGATTATAACGTCTCGGAACCAGCTGTAAAATAATTTGAGACTAAGTGGAACTAACCGAAAGTTGATTAAACGACTAACCAAATCTTTTAAAATTGATTATAACGTAACGAAACCGGCTCAAATAAGTAAAAAAAGTTGAGATTAAGTGAAACTAACCGAAAATTTATTAGACGAATAACCAGAACTAACCAAATCTATTAAAATAGATTATAACGTATTGGAACCGACTCAAATGACTAAAAATTTTGATACTAAGTGATACTAACCGCGATAGATCGGGGATTGAAAGACGAATCGAATGCAGTTTTTACAACCACCTCTAATGTTATAAATTGTAAAAACGATCGAAACTTGAAGTAATATGCATTTATGTGGTATATTTTGGTAAACTAAACTTACGTAATCTGCTAAAAGTATTTTTTTACATAAGATTGTGTTAAGGGTGGTTAATTTCTCACGACAGACTAGTCGTGTCCCATATCGTCAGATCGAGGAATGTCAAACGAATCGAATGCAAATGGCCTCTTGCTTTTTTAACCACACTTGTGACGTTATAAATGGTAAATAAGAACGAAACTTCAAGTAATATGCATTTATTTGGTACATTTTGGTCAAGTAAACTTCTGTAATCTAACATGATCTCACCCAAACTTCTATCAACTATTATATTTCCACACAATTATGAGTTTTCTCAAATCTCAAATTTAGTAAGCGTTGCATTCTGCTCCGGCATTTTCAATGTCTCCTCCGGTTGCATCTTTGCGAAAGACCGTGAATTTTTTTTTCGTGAATGATTTTGAAATAACCTAGATGTTATTTAATATCATAAATGATTTGTGTTACTGCAATTGCTATCATGATTTTTTTTTAACTTAAACAATTATTTTTAAACAACTTAATTTACAATCTTATAATTATTATACAAGCTTAAATTCCCGATTTAAACCTCAACTATCACAAACCTTATTTTCCTACCATTTCGGAATGTCTTCCTTCCCTAGCAAAATATTTTATTGGTTTGTGTTAAACTCTTTTGAAGCATTTATTGACTAATTTTTAGTTATGTCAGATTGCCACGTGCCTGTATGATGGCTTTTTTCTAGCTGAAACATTTTTTAAATATGTATCTTTAAGTGAGTTTATTTTTCAAGTGAATACTTCTTTGGCTACACTAGAGTGATTTTTCAAGGCAACGTCACGACACGATTTGAAATTTTCTTCTCGGCAGAGAGATAAAGTATATGACTCTCTCTCTCTCTTTCTTTCTTTCTTTCTTTCTTTCTTTCTCTCTTATAGTATCGGTAAAGAAGTATTCTCTTCTATCGTGTCAACTCGACACCTCGACTTAATTTTGCTTTAGATGTCTCCACAGGGTTAGGTGGAACAGGGTAAGCTAGTTGAATTTTTGTTTTAAATAACCTGGAGGTTGATCTAATCTTAATTTTGAATTATATGCAATATTGTGAAACAATTTTGAACTTTGTGTATAGGGAGCGATATTCTCTTTCCTTGGCCAGTTAGGTCCTTGTTTTTTATTTGCGGAAACCTAATAGTAATCAACTGTCTTGCGGGGCAATGGAGTGAATAGGAGTGCTGTGTTGGGTGAAAAGTGTATAAAAATAGAAAATATTGAATTTGCAAAAACGAATTTTGTCAAAAATATGTGTTACTTTTATAAATATTCCAGTGGCGTAACAAGGTTACGGAAAAGAGCTCCGCTGTCCCATTGCAGTTGATTAATTGTTTATAATTCTAATAATATTTCACTTCCAGCATGGCCCTCCGCTCGCTTCGCTCGTTCCTGGCGCGCAACCAAACAACTAACCAAAGGCATGCCCAAAATTAAAAAAAAAACTTAATTGATACTGTCAGAAATTTTAGTCTTTTGCACACGTGAAACTCTATTTTATTTTTTTGACACGAAAGTATCAGTATCCGCAATCAAAATGTAATGTACTGTACTTCTATAGGTCAGTTGCATCGTTAGGTAACATCAAAATTCAAAAACTAATCTGACAAATCATCTAAAAAATTAATGAAAGGTCAATATTTCACATTCCTTTGTTATCAGTGGTATTCATATTTCTTATTACTTACTCTTTGAAATCCTTGACTTACTTCTAAAACCACTCTACTGCCTACTGCTTAAATCATGGAGGTGTAAACTCTCTTCAATAATGGCAGTTCACCATTTTAAATAATATTTACCTGTTACAGATATTTACGATCTGGATTTCTCGAATAGGGAATGAGAAATTAGAACAGCAGCTACCTCGAGAACAAGTATATAAGAAGTAGTCTTTCTATGATCATGGGAAAATAAACAACTTTCGTCACATTTATCTGAGCCGAAAACATCATATGTGTACCTACTTCTGTGGTTTGGTCGATTAATTCCGACTCGCCCTGTAGTTATTGAAGTAAGTGTTTTTAAATCCTTGACATGCGCCAAAATTCTAAGTTACAGGTTGGTGTTATGAAAAAGGTATAGCAGATGAAAATTCACCTTTGTGGAAAGTTATCCGCATCTCAAACCAATAATTACATACAAATTCCGCTAACGGGAAATGTGTAAAAGTTCAATTAGAATTTTTATGAAATATATTGGGGCAACTCGCCATAGTCAAGCATATCATAGCAGAATATTTAATTTTGTTAGTTAGGCATTAAAGAGAAACATATTTTATCAACATCATTAATAAATAATTAATAAATATGCATATTATTTACCTACATTGATATATTGTTTTATTTATCATCAATATGCCTGGTTATCAAATATTTGCTAAATAGTAGGTAAACATTTGTGCAGTATTCCGAAACTTCCTGAAATTGCTATTTTTCAATAACTCTTATTCCAAAACTTAATTTTTGACAGATTTTACACACAATTTATTCCAAAAATGAGTTTTGGAATGATAGTTACTCAAAATAGCAAATTCAGAAAGTTTCGGAGCATTGCTCTATTTCAAAACGATTAAAGTTTCAAACCAAACATCATTTGAACGGCCCGCCAAAGATTAGTTTTCAATGACTACACCGCTATGGCAGCACAGTCGCAAAAGTCACTGACAGATACAACAGAAGTGAGTGTATATATAAATCACTTTTTTATCCGATCGGACGAAAAACGACACCTTTCCGATGTGTTTTCTCACCGCAAAAGTCATGATTCCAGTATATTGTATTCGTTGCTTGGCAACATGCGATAACCGTACAGGAATAGAAAATAACTGTCCGGGAATATAACATTCCCGTCCTAGGCCGGGAATGTAACATTTCTGTCATATTCAAACGCCCTGCTTATCAGATCTGACGTCTATCAAAAGTAACATTTAGCTGTAGTTTCCATAGCTACGTAATAAACTTCAAGCTCCCTCGATTCAAAACTTGATATGATGTTGAGTTTAAATTTAAAACACCGTTTTTATTTAGAGTAATATTTGGCTCTATTTATATAAGTACGTATTCTAATTAATTTCGATCGGATAAAAAATAGTATGTGCAACTCGTAGGAAAAGCACATTCCTGGACTCCTGTGTTGCTGGCCTCGGCTGCGCCTCGTCCAGCAACTACCACAGTCGTCCAGGAATGTTTTGCTTTTCCTCCTAGTTACACAATATACTATTCTATGCAGGAACTTATTCACATTTTCCCTGTCAAACACACTGGATTTTTTAGGCTTATACCCGTCATTTCTTCTTTTTTAAAATGCTCGAAGTTTAGGATACTTGGAAATATCTATGTTTTCCTCTATAAAAAGGCTGGACTTCAACATGGAATATTCACACCATTGATGGAGACTTTAATACAGCAGATTTTTCGTGAAAGTACGCCAAAAGCACGGTTTCTAAAGCTACAGTAGCAGTCTTTGTTTGGCACCATTTCTTGAAGTATTGATACGTTGCAGAGACAGACAGGCGATATTTGCTGATTCTTCTATATCCATTTGGCTATTATACAAATCAATAATTTAAATTTTTCTCAATTTTTAATAATAAACTGTCAGCTTGACGTTATTAATAAAATAAGAATGTTTTTATTACGCATGCATCATAATCAACGATTATCGCACGCTGCAGCATGCTTAACATGATGTTTATGATGCGCCTACTTTTTTAAAGGTTGCTATAGAAACATTTGATCTTGTCAAATGTGACAGATTAATATATTCGTCAATATATCCCTTAAGTTTAATATTTAAAACATGTTTGAGATTATGATGCATTCGTAATAAAAAATAGCGTATGATATACGTGAATCAGAGGCCTTTAAAGCCCTTGCGACTTACAAAACACTCCGCTGCGCGTTGTGTTTTCAAATATGTCGCGCGTACTTTAAAGGCCTTCTTATACACTTATATCATAATATACTATTATGACACTATCGAAACCGGCCAGAGCTGTCTTCATAATTTCATGCGAAAAGTATCGAATTAAATCAATAAAAATCCAAGAATAAATTCTGCAGGGAGGAGAAAAAATCTTATATACTCCACGGGATGTGTGTACAGGGTGGCTCGAATTCGTGTCTATGTATGGGGAACTCGAAAGCCGTAAGAGATACAGTGTCGGTCAAATTAAGGCAAAATTGCGCATTCAGGTGCCTAGCAATATGCCGTTTAGAAAGTTTTAAAATTGCGAGTATTTCCGGAGATATCCGGAAAAAACCGAAATTTTGAAAATTCGTTTCATTTTTTTCCTGGGCTTATTTAAAAACGGATTTCAAATTGAATTGCACTTTTGCATTGCCACTTTTTCCGCTCTATCTAATGATGGCATCCAGTTTGAAATCCGACGTTTTGTCTTCAAGGGATCATCATCAACTTTCTTTTTTTAAATACGAACTTTAATTTTTTTTATCGTTTTTCAGATGGTATTGGCGTTATTAATATGACTGAAGTGTTTTTTTTTTTATTTTTTTTTATATTTTTTTTTTATTTTTATTATTATTTTTTTAATTATATATTTTGCTTTGACGTAATTTTAAATAATTTAAGGTAGGTACTTTTAAAATTTTTATATTCTATAAAAATATTTTATTTTGTTTTTTGTATTAAGTGGAAAATTGGAGCGTATTAAAAATAAAAAATAGTAAAATTATTTCTTACGAGAACATGGCCATGAACTATTACTCAAACAAGTTGCTTACTGCAAAGATAAAATATTCCCAACTTTTAACCAATTAAAAAAATTATTTAATAGAGAACATCAAAAATTTATAATCATACTACGTGATACTATAGGAACTTTGATGGAAAAACACCTATTGGAATTTTGCTTATAAATAAAATGCGCTAAGCAACTTGTTTGAGTAATAGTTCATGGCCATATTCTCGTAAAAAATAATTTTACTATTTTTAATTTTTAATACGGGCTCCAATTTTCCACTTAATGCAAAAAACAAATAAAATATTTTAATAGAATATGAAAATTTCAAAAGTTAATTAAAGTAAATTATTTAATATCACGCCAAAGCAAAATATATAAAATAAAAATAATAAAAAAAAATAATAAAAATAAAAAAATTAAAAATAAAAAAAAAATAAAAACACATACTCATATTAACAACGCCAATACCATCTGAAAAACGATAAAAAAATTAAAGTTCGTATTTAAAAAAAGAAAGTTGATGGTGATCCCTTGAAGACGAAACGTCGGATTTCAAACTGGATATCATCATTGGATAGAGCGGAGAAAGTGGCAATGCAAAAGTGCAATTAGATTTGAAATCCGTTTTTAAATAAGCCCAGGAAAAAAATAAAACGATTTTTAAAAATTTCGGTTTTTTCCGGATATCTCCGTAAATACTCGGAATTTTAAAACTTTCTAAACGGCATATTGTTAGGCACTTAAATGCGCAATTTTGCCTTAATTTGACCGACACTGTATCTCTTACGGTTTTCGAGTTCCCCATACATAGACACGAATTCGAGCCACCCTGTACATTTAATAGTCTCGAACTATATTGTCACGAAATCGTCATCGATTAGTAAATGTCACTTACATCCCTTATAGTATAAATAACTATTATTTAACAAAATTAATATATATTTTTTGATAGTTCTGTTACCGTGTATCAAAGAAATTTTTCGAAAAATTGCACATTTGACGTAATAACTCGGAAACGGAAAATGGGATCGCCAAAAATAATTGGCCGTCGGCTGCCACCAAGTGTTACCTGAAAACGTGTAAAATTCGAAAACTCTACGTTTAGCGGTTTTTCAGTAAAATGCTAAATATCTTAAAAATACCGGAATAAGCGTTAACGTTAATTTGAAGCCTGACTCGTTAAACCTGACGGCTCAGTCTTGTTCACCATCCAGGAAATATATGCTGAACGCGCCTAAAGAAGGTTTTACTTAGAACATGATAAGAAGAAAGAAAACTGAAATGAATGGTCATGATTTACAGTACCAATGTTAATGAATGTAAATATTTGGGAAGTGATTAATTGTAAATTTAATTTTAGTATTCACGCCAGTTATGGGGTCATTTGCGCGCCGTGGTCACTTTCACCTTTAGCTATGGATTTATTGCCCCGATTGGTAATAGGACAATTGCGCGCAAATGAAGGATTACGGAATGGCACCGACTGTAATATGTCGTAAAGTTAGATATAATACCCCCGTTATGTTCCGTCCTCAAATACTTGAACGCTTCAGGTCTGGCCCTCCGCTCGCTTCGCTCGCTCCGGGAGCGCCACCAGCAGAAACTAACCAAAAATAACCCAACGCCTGAAAAACAACTACATTTATATTGCCGTCGCCCTATGGCGAGACCCTATCGCGTCTGCAGTTTCACCGGCGCGCAACTGTCCCATATAAAATAGGTAGCCGGCGCGCAATTGCCCTGTGAAATAAAGACTACCTTCATATTATTTTTCTGACCGCGGCGCGCAAGTAATCAACACCCCAGTTATGTAATAAATTAAAGATTAACAAAAAAAAGTAGGCTTTTTGTAGAGGGGTTGGTAAATATTTCTTACTGAGATCCCGTATTGTTATTTGTAATACAGGTATTAATCTAAATTTTAAGTTTTACATTAAAAATTTGTTAATCATACGGAAACAGATGATGCCTACTTCAAAATAAAGTAATGGGTATAATATCAAAAGTAGATTCATACTGAACTAGAATTTCAGAGATGTTTTCTGTTAAGGCTACAGTTTACGTCTGTAAAAGTCCTTGGTAGAGTTGCCAGTCGATTAATAATTTCCGCCATAAATATGTAGTTTAATAGGTCAGTGCATGGAATGTCAGATCATATGCTGCCAAATTTAGAGCTGTTAATAAACTCACACTTTTTATGTTCGGCACACACACAAAAGGATAACCACTCAACGGGCGGTGCCTGTGGTCTTGAAGCGCTGTAGGTTGTAGTTTTCGGAAAAAACGTTACTCGGAAGTCCATTGCAACTGAATCGTATGTTGATGAGCAGCTTGTGTCTGACGGGTGTTTCTGTTTGACACAACTATGGGGGGAATCATAAGTGCCAGCTGGTCCGAACATCCTCCATAGTGGTATCGTTAGTAAAGAGATAGATCCGCCACTTTTCTTCGATGTTCTAGGCTATCAAGGTCTATAGTCAACTCTGAGTCATCCACAAGACGGACAGCTCTCCTCTGTATGGAGTCCAAGTGTTTGGGTGTCGAGCTCCACACATGAGAACAGTATTCCAGATATGGTCTTATCTGAGCCTTATAGAGAGTAAAAGCCGTATATACCTCATAAACTTTTTTGCTTTATAGAGTGCTCCTAGCTTTTGTGGTACTGCCTTGGCGATTTTGGTGACGTGATTACGCCAAGACATGTTGTTTTCTACGTTGATGCCCAGCAAGCTTATGGATGAGGCCAGAATCAGTGTTTGTTCTGACATTGATAAGTCAGTTCTTGCAGTATTTACTTTTTTTGAGAAGACAGCTGCTTGAGTCTTTCCTGCGTTAAACTGGACTTTCCTTACTCCGTTCTACGATGGCGTTCATATCCTCATTGATGGCAGCAATCTGATGTTCTCGCTCGCGTTGGGCACGAGCAGCGTTCGTTGAAGTCCGCGACATGAATGACGATGTGATGAATTGATCAATTGGGTGTCACGTATAATGAAATACTTGCTCAGTTATCAATTTGTGAGGATAAATTTAGATGAACATTAATTGTAGTGAAAGTTATTAATTATTTAATTTTTTTAAGTATGAGATTCGATTTCCCTGAGGGGGTGAGTTGTCTCTTTTATTAATTATATTTTGGGCGCCAGAGTTCCGAGAGACAATGCAAACTGAGTATAAACACTTAAAGATCAATAACTATACAGATGAGAATATGAAAAATTCGCATCTTACCGAACTCGATCTTGCAATAAGGTAAACAAGAAAATTTTAAAATAACACTATATATATGTTAATTTAATAATTAATTTACAAATATGAGTTATAATGGTATCATGTAAAATGAGGATTATCAATACAAATAAATTACAATTTAAATTGTTTGATATATAAGTTTAAATAAATTGACTAGCAATGAGAATTAAAACTAATGTAAAAAATTAAAAAAATTAATGAAAGAGTTAGACGAAAACCATAGTCTTTACAAACTTATTTCTCTTCTGATTGGCTAATACTTAGCTTGTCCAACTATCCTGTAACCATGCAACCGTATTGGGACTTCTACTGGAACCTGCTTCTGCCTAATCCCAAGTTCAATTGACTTGAGGTGATTTAGGACTTAAAGGTTGGCTGAGTGTCGTCTGCTCCTTCTATCGGTCTGCTATGGCGACGTGGACGGACACCTGATGCTTGATAAGCCCGATGTTCATTCGGGAATTTTATTTTCATGGAAGAGAAAATAACCTAATTTTAGACCAATGTATATCGCCAACTAAAAATTTATTCAGGGAAATATCAAAATAAAAACTCAAATTACAATTTTAAGTTGAGCAAAACTTATAAATAACTACGGCTAAGCAAAGTTATAGATAGCTACTGTTACTCAAGATATTCTTTTTCTTTACTTTAAGACATGAAATTCAAATGAAATTATGACTGAAATTTAAATTTCAAAAGAAAATGATGGAACTATGTTCCAAACACTGGCTCTCGGCAAATTGAAATTAAAGATAATTTGAATTTAATAATAGATAGAAAAATAGAGGTTCAACCGCTCTATAAACGAGTCTTATAACTCAAAATAAGTAATTTCTATTACTCTTCTATATGGCCCTTGGCACACAAACAATAATTGAGTATAATTACATTTCAATTAATTAAAGATATTGACAAGGCAATCACTATCTCGCATTGAGATATGAATTAAGATAAAAGACAAAGAAAAAAACAAGGTAAATTTACACATGTGAGCTCAACCTCTCATAAATGCAAATTAATGTCGATACATCATTGTTGAAACGCGACAGGGCAAGTGCTAATAATCATATACTTGATGTTATAAATAAACTGAAATTTTTAATGAAATAAGCCCGAAAAGAAAAAATATTATTACCAACAATGCTATGAGGGAAAGTTCAGAGAAATTCTACTAAAAATTCAATTTACTACCTTTACAGGAATATATAAAATCCACTCCGAGAATTTCCCAAATAATACTGTTCAATTTAAATAAAAATACATAAAATAATATGTGTGACCGCTAAAAGATGAAATAATTACGTTCTCTGCAAATTTGGACTTAACCTCTATCAAATTACATGAATCTGACTCACGAGAGACGAAATTATTCACCAATAAATCGGTATTTTCACCGAACGGTCACTAAAAAAATTCAGATTATTGAAGTTGTAAGTAAATCGAAAGTGTAATATAAAAATGCTAATTTCTTGCTTAGGCAGAATATGATTAAGTGAATCAGAAACAATTATTAATTATGTATTTAAAAATGAAAAAATTAGCGAAATATATGCAAGATGAATACAATATTTCAAGATCAAAAACTAGCACTTACCCAGTCAAGAGTTGCCAACAAGATGCTCGACCTTCCTTTCAAAATTTAAGACGTTCAACAAATTCTGATTTTCGATGTTCTCATTGGATAATTCAGATCATGTGACCACTACTATGGGTCATGCACGTCAAATCAAAGAAATAATATATACTAAATATAGTAATCCGTATTAAACTAAATGCATACATGGTAGGTATTAAATAGCAAACTACGCTTTCCAATTACCCACTACATGAGATAAGTCCATCCCCAAATAGATGTCACTATTCAATATAGAAATCTACAGCGACACGAATCCGCAAATTGTAAAGTTCGCCCATCCGTTGTTGACCCTCGAAACGCATGCAATTGCATGCGTTTCGAGGGTCAACAACGGATGGGCGAACTATAGCTATAAACCAGCGTACCTGTTCTTCCTAAATACCCATTGGTGAACAGATGTCACTGGCGATTCATATCCCGTACATCGAAAATCATTGATAATTAAACCGAATTTAGTGGAGCGGAATAAGTTATATTCCGTTACAACGATACTAGAGTGATGTCGCCTGCAAAGCTTCACATACAATTGTTTACCCTGTCTAAGAGATCCCTGATATAGAGCAGGAACATTGTGAGAGATAATATACACCTTTTAGGAACTCCGGCATTGATTTTAAATTCCTCCGAGAAATGTTCATCAATACCAACTTGTATGCTTCGATTTCTTAATAAATTGGAAAGCCATAGAAGCAGTGCTAGTCCGTATGCTGTCAATTTGCTTAACAATCCGTCATGCCTCACCGTATCAAATGCTTTGGATATGTCGAGGAGCTACTGCAAGAGATTCGCCCTAGTTCCCGATGTCTTTGGTCCACAGGTAGGTCACGTAAGTCAGGAGATCTCTCGTACATCTGTGCTTGCGGAAGCCGTACTGGCGAACGCTTATGATGCCTTCCGGTTCAAGATATTTTAAGAGTTGTTCGTTGATCAGTTTCTCCATGACTTTGGACCTGATGGAAAATAATACTTACAAGATGCTCTGATAGCTAAAAATAATAGTACACAGAATTCATTGGTTTATAAGGGTTAGTGGGAGTGGGTTATAATGCTCTTCAATTATATTGGGACGGCCGATAATGTAAGACAATTTTAAAGGTTGAGTCTTATAGGACTTTATAAAAGAAAACTGTTAAATTTTGACTTTTTATTTAATAAATCTTTGATATTATTATGGATTTCTTATAGACTATAGCAAACTGTTACTAATAAAACCTTCTTATTTCATGCTATTTGCTCATTTCTAACAAAACTTTACATAGAAGTCAAGATTATCAGAATCCATTTCGTGGCAACGATTTTTGCATTTTCTCAGGTTGTATGGTGTCTTTTATTTTGTCTGAAATCTAATATTGTTCGTTCTCGTTACCACTATCTCAAAGATAATTTGTATTCACTTCTGCATAAGAGAACCTGCCAATATTCGAAATATCGAATTTTTTTTAAAACAAAATAAATATGGCTGCACTGATGATTAAACCTGCTGCTAAGTGCTTAACTGCGACTTTGAAATCCAGTCAGTTTAAATATGTTTTAACTAGAAGTTACATGAAAACAAACAGTCGATACACGATTTAACTATTTAGATGAAATTTACCCAAAATTTGCCGATTTAACTGAACATTGATAAACTCAGCCTGATATGTTTAAACTTTAAGCAACCATATTTTTCGATTCGGCCGGGAAAAAATGCCCGGAAAGTTTGCTTTAAATTCGTATTAAGAGTGTCTCGTGCCTTTTAAATACCGCTGACAGAACTATGCACAATCTATCATTAAATTATAATATGTCTATTATATCAGATACTTTTTGATGCATATCGATTATATTGTTCGTGTCGCCATGTAATTAATTTGTAAGGTTCGATTGCTACAAACAAACTAAAGGGTTAAATTAAGGATGGATAAGGATCTCGATCATACATCTTAACAAATTCTGTCTTAACATAAAATTACGTTTAGTTATTAAATTTTAAATTATGTTTAATAATAATACTCACTTTAAATAATACATATTGCAACCTTCAACAATTAGGAGAGTTTTCTGTTCTAATGATATCCTTTTGGAATTGTTTAACATCAGCATAATATCATAATATATTTATTCTACGTAGGTACACTACACGATAATGCATGTGAAAATTCTGATGAAAGAATGTCCGCAATTCATTGGCCGGCAGAGCAACTACGCGACGGAGTAAATCGCAAAACCAAAACAAAGGAATATTTCCCGGGATTTTCCAATAAACCCGCACAAAAAGTATAGCTGTGCGTCAAATATCTCCAACAATGCGAATGATGCATATTTGCCAGGGAGTGCATAAAAGGTATGCAACAAATATGAACTCGTCTAGATATTTAGACCGTTATGCGGCGAATTTTCCGCATTGAACCGATCATATCGCACGGCCAAGTGCCGGAATTTGCTACAATGTGTCAATGGCGTCATAATTAACATTCCTGATGATGTGGAGTCGCGTTAGGCGCCTTGGTTATTTTGCTGGTATATTTAGAGTATCGGAATATTTTCGGTTTATTAAATTCTATGGAGTAAGCCTGGAAAATAAATCGAAATACATTTGAAATATAAGTAGCTATGTAGATCAATCGATATAGCTTTTTGCTTTTTCAATTATGATATTATGATTATTCAGCATTTCACGTTACTAGAGAAACCTTTAATCTTGCAGTAATATTTCAGGTGTACGCAGCATTATGATACCAAAAAAAAACCTAAAGAATACAGGGCCCACAATATAATCCGTTTTTAAAATAATGCTTCATTAATCAAACTTTCCTGCTAGCGTAAATTAATGTGAAGTCAAATAAACTCAAACGTTCAGCGATCTGGTCAAATGGATTAGGTAAGACAAATCATCGATATAACAAAGATTTATAAATTGACCGCAGTGATAAATAAATACGTGTTTAAGATAGGATAGATACAAGGATGGCAGCGCTTTACACTGATACCGGTTAATAATTATCTATAATCTATAATGTTAATTTGTTCGTCGATGTATTACAATAAGGGGCACAGCAGGAACATACCGATATGATTGCGATATTTAGGATATTTCCTCTAACATGATGAATAATATCCCAAACGCCAGAGCGGAATAGTTTTACAAGAGAAAATGACAGATGCTTTATACAGAGTTTACGATTGCCTTATATAGGCATTTTCTTTAGAAGAACTTAAAAACCCTACTTGACACTGTCTGGTGACGTTAAAACCTCGGAAGCCGCAACATTTGCTGATGCCTATATCGATAATTCTATTCAAACCAAAATCAAGATTGCTAAAACTTTTAAGAGATTGAAATGCTCTCATTGCTCAGCCCATAAGGTTAAAGTCAGCTTATAAGGTATTCCAATTTCCACCCAATTATCTCGTACTCATGATTTTGCAGCTGCAAAATATCTAACTGGAGCAAAACAGTCATTTAAAAAAAAAAGTGGTTCAAAAAAAAAATGCTGTCAGCCGATTATTCGGGGACCTTCTTCAGACTAAACAACGCTTATGAAAAAATAGGTAGGATCAGTGTCACTCTGATTTTATTACGATTGCTCTAGGAGACTTGACGAGTAACCCAGGCGCTTCTGAGGATATGTTAATGGTAAACGCTAAACAACCTATCTTTTTAATAGTATGATTTGATTCCAAGATTGGCGCGGCTGGGAGGATATAACAATAGTATATTGTGTAACTAGGAGGAAAAGCAAAACATTCCTGGACGACTGTGGTAGTTGCTGGACGAGGCGCAGCCGAGGCCAGCAACACAGGAGTCCAGGAATGTGCTTTTCCTACGAGTTGCACATACTATTTTTTATCCGATCGAAATTAATTAGAATACGTACTTATATAAATAGAGCCAAATATTACTGTAAATAAAAACGTGTTTTAAATTTATACTCAACATAATATCAAGTTTTGAATCGAGCGAGCTTGAAGTTTATTACGTAGCTACGGAAACTACAGCTAAATGTTACTTATGGTAGACGTCAGACCTGACAAACAAGGCGTTTGAATATGACAGAATTGTTACATTCCCGGCCTAGGACGGGAATGTTATATTCCCGGACTGTTATTTTCTATTCTTGTACAGTTATTGCATGTTGCCAAGCAACGAATACAATATACTGGAATCATGACTTTTGCGGTGAGAAAACACAGCGGAAAGGTGTCGTTTTTCGTCCGATCGGATAAAAATTTATTTGCACAACATTTTTCAATGTTTATGATGGTTCAACATATCCAGTGCCCATTTCCTGTTTTCAGGTTGGACACATGCAAGGGCATCTCATTCCAAAAGATTGGATTGTGTGATATGCTTGATGAAATGCACAATATATTTTTGATGAACTGTGTCTATCCAATATTTATTCGACTATGCATAGTGTTCATTAAGTCATTGAAATCTGGATTTTGCCTGAGCTGTGGAATAGTTATTTTCCTAACAAGTGCGGAAAGTAATCTGTATTTAATCCAAACGGAAACAAAAGTCACAAGAGTGAATACAAATACACTAAAATAAGAAAAGTAATAGCTTCTTACTTATTATCAGTGATATTAATTGAAAACGTACAGTTAGTCGCGTTATGCAAGTTATTTGCGGAAGCCAGCATGTGGGTTGAAGTTAGCTGCTTCTTGGAAGAAGATTGCTCTAATACGGGGACAGACTTTAGGAGGAAGTTTCTTCAGAAACAGGCATCAAAATTTTGCTGTTGACTACCGATGGTACATCTGGGCAAGACGCTAATGACTCTAAATTGCATTTTGAAGATGATGTAGCGTTTAAATGAAGAATTTTGTTGGACATTTCTTTTTTTCGATTTGTAGTCTTCCAAGTACCACTCAGTAATAAAAGTTGATTCCCATCTAGACTAACCCAAACTAACCTACTCCCAAACGTTTAATATTTGTTATACCTTCTTTGCAATCGACAAGAAAAGTGGCAGAGGACCGCCTAAAACTGTGACCCGTGTACAGTTCCGGATTTTGAAGGGGTAAATAGGCTGCGATTTCAGAGTTTATTTTTCCTATTGAATTGCCATTTTAGCCCATCATCCAACAGGATCCCTAACAGTTTAAGATAGGCACCCGAAATAGCATTGTTACACTAAAAATATTTTTTGTGTTTTATCATTATTTAAGTTCAGTTTGTTACTGGTGAACCCGAGAGTGAACCATTTTTCAGCGTTAGAAAGGGCATAATAATTGGTGTTTCGATCAAAAGTTTCCCGACTGGTAGAAGAAGTTAAAAGAGGCAATGTAATAGTATTAATTGATAAACAACAATACATATCATCAGCCAATGATTTACTTGAAGATAAAGATTTTTATTCTTTAGGTAACAATGACCCAATCAAAACCCCAAACAATAGAAAGTAATTCCAATAATCTAGTTAAAACTATATTTAAGGAAAGTATTAATATGATTGACGAAATTACATCACAAAAGCTAAAAAATTATAATTCAGTATGACCAAAATTTTATGGATTATCCAAAAATGCATAAACCTCCTCTATATTTGAGACCTATTGTTTCTTGTACTGAAGCAGCTAATAAAAAATTAACAGATTTCATAGCTAATATTTTGACTTCATATAATAAATCTAATAGCTATTATATAAAAGATTTTTTTGAATTTCCAAAAGGAGTTGGCAGGTTTTAAGTGCATTTTGGCCCTCTCTAGAACTCGCTGAATTTTTTTATATGTTGTAGCTGATGTCAAGACAAGACTTTCTTACCATTGCGCCAAAGTCCTAACTATACTGGGTGTATGAGAAAAATGGGTCCGAAAGTTACAATATTTATGTTTTAATAATATAATTTTCATAACTAAGACATGTTTCAGGCAAATTGAAATACTAATTTAACCATGTAAAATTAGTTTTATCAATAAATTGAATCAGTTTCTTATAACTAAGTATATTATATACATTGTACAACAAGTAGAAGTGAGAACAAAATACAACCATCAAGTTTCAAGTTTTGCTGTTGCAAGTAAAAGTAGGTATTAGACTACTTCCAAGAGTTTACTTCCTATTTCTAAAAATAACAAAAATTATGTTGGTACACATAGCCGTTTTTTATTTTTCTCCAGTGGGTACCTCCCTAGGTACTTTCAGAAGAACTAACTATTTTTATTCATTCTTTGTAAAAACTTTAGGTACATTTTCTTTTAATTAGAACATTTTTTTTTTGTTTACACCTACAGGGTTGATTCCATTTAAATATAAGAAAAATGGACGTAATAATTTTACCTACCTACATAATGACCCAAAATAGATTTAAACATTAAGCACATTATGATATTCTGGCTTTAATAAAACAAACATTTTGAAAAGTTGGCTGTGATTCGAGATTGACAACTCCGGAAAACTAATAGACCATTTTTAGTTACTTAATTATTTGACAGCTTGAATGCAAGATAATTATTTAGAAGTTCAATTTGTGTGTTTTTTGTCGAATAGTCGTTGTTTTAAGTTTTTCTACTTTAAAAATGCCCAATTGTTTCGTGTGTGACGTAAGATTTCCAATAAGAAGTAGGTTCGGGAGACTTGTGTATAAACCTAATCAAGAAATTAACCAAAACAGGAGACGCAGAGATCTGGCAGTTCTACATCGAAGTAGATTTAGGTTGGCAGAGCAGAACTTTAATGAAAACACTAGGATATGCGCAAACTGTGACAAAAGGATATTGAAAGTTCTTGAAAGCGAGGGAAATGAGCAGGCTATTTTAATGGAAGTTTTGGTGAGAAGGCAGACTGAAAGTTGTTTCTTGTGTAATGAGGCTACAAATGAGAGATTAACACTTAACGCAAGAGTAGATTTTTACCTAAAAACTAATATATTTATACCAGAACAAGTTCGGTGCTGCAACATTCATTTAAACTTTCGGGGGAATATTCAGCTACAATTTATGGAAAACGTAATCAGCATTCCCATGAAAATATTATTAAATGGCAACGATATTGCTACTTGGTTTTCAAAATTAAGGGAAATATCTCAAAAGCAAGAGAAAACAAGATATGATGACGAAAATAATTTTGAGTGACGCTGAAATGAAAAGCTTAACTTCTTTAAATCGACAACAGTTCCGGGATTTATTTGCGACATGTGTTCCAGTGGAAATCAATGGTTGTAGAAGATACGTCACCAAAAAATATCTGATGGCTTTTCTAATGAAGCTGCGTCAAGGACCTTCTGATAACTTCTTGAATTCAATTATGCATTTTTCTTCAAGGCAAAACATGAGTATGATCATAACCATTGTAAGACAAAGTCTAATGTCCCAGTTTGTTAGAGAGAACCTCGGATTTGACTCACCTCCTGTCCAAAATCGAGAACAATTCTTGGAGAGATATTACAGGATTTGCAAATCGACTTTATAATCCTGAACCTGCTGTACCGAAAGCCATCCTTTATCCAGACTGCACCTATTTCAAGATTCCAAAAAGTTCACAATTTAGAGTCCAAAGACAGTCATACTCAGTTCATAAAAAATACACATTATTAAAAGCAGGACTTATTGTAGCTCCAGATGGTTATATTTTAAATGTTCATGGCCCTTATTTCTCTGATATTCGTAACGTGAACGAATTCAATGAAGATAGAGAACGAATACGCCAGTGGGTACAGGATAATGATATTTTTATCGTAGATAGCGGCTACAGGCACTCTGTTGAATTTCTCGAAGCATTATCTCTAAATTGCGAAATACCTTCATTCCTGGCACGAGGACAACGACAGTTTACAACCGAACAAGCTAACGATTCTAGGAAAATCACCAAAACCAGATGGATTGTCGAAGCTCGGAATGGCCATTTAAAAAGCATATTCAAGTTTTTTAGAGACGTGATACCAATGCAACATTGTTTGCATTTAGGTGATTTTTTGAAAATATGTTGCAGTCTCATTAATAGATTCCACGAGCCCATACATATGCAAAATTATGACGATAATATTGCCACGGCAAAGCTTAATATAATTGAAAATCAACGAGTTAACCATTTGCAAACCAGAGTTCAACAAGAATGATTAGACCAGAGGGTTGGTATGGGGCCGTGGGTTTAGTTGAATGAAAATAATGATCATTTTCCCCGTTTTCCTGTCGAGTATATAAGATCAAAGGCCTTTGGAACCTATCAAGTCAAGATCAGTCCTGGATATGTTCAAGATACCAGCGATAGAGAAATAATGAATGAATATGCTTTTCAAACACAGATTTTCGAAAATAATTTGATTAGGGCCAGAATTTATTCGAGGTTCACTCAAAGAACGAAACATATGTTGTTTATAGAATATAATGATGACATGGGGGAAGATCCAATTACGGGAACTTACGGTACCTGCAAATCAGGTGCCCGAACGTTAGGCGTCTGTGCTCATGTCGCATGTGTGCAAGGTATGCAAGATTTGAGAATCAAGTCAGATACCCCACAGATGCATTACTAAGGTGTATTCAAGATGCGCAGAACAGACAAAATATCAATATTGAAGTTGTGACTTAAGTAATGCAGCGTTAGGAGAGCAGATATAAGTAGGTACCCACTTTTTATTGTTAGACATAAGATTTATTGATTTTAGTTCTAGGTTTGTTACGATAGCTGATATACTCTAAAAATTAGTTCTTTTTTCGAAACGTTGGGTTCGATGCCGTGGCCATTTTTAGGGACAGTCTGTATTATTCATCTCAGCGCAGAAACAGTTGAACAAATAAATAGGATTTGAGCGTTAGAAGTGAAGTCATTTGATATGTTTTGCAATTAATTGTTATAGACGTAATATAAAAATCGCAACATTCGGACCCATTTTTCTCATACACCCAGTATAGTTAGGACTTTGGCGCAATGGTAAGAAAGTCTTATCCTGACATCAGCTACAACATATAAAAATTTCAGCGAATTCTACAGAGGGCCAAAATGCACTTAAAACCTGCCAACTCCTTTATAAATAACAAATTAATACCTGCAAATGATACATTAATCAGTCTAGACGTTAAATCATCAATTAAATTTACCAACGTACCAAATATTTTGATAATTAATAGTATTAGTAAATATTGGGTCAGTATATCTGATAATTGTAACATATCAAATGATATGTTTATTGAAATAATAAACTTTATCTTCAATTCGAATCATTTTTATTTTAATAATAAATTTTATAAATAAACTTTTGGAAGCTCAATGGGTACTTCTATTTCTCCAATCATTGTTCAATAACTAATGGATGACTTATTAGATCAATTTTTGGAAAATTTAACTTTTCAACCAAATTTTATTAAAAAATTTGTTGATGATATTATTTTCTGTATTCCTAATGATAAATAAATGAAATTCTTTTAGTTCTTAATAATTACCACCCAAAATTATATTTCGCGATTGAGAAAGAAGTGAACAATCAAATACCTTTTTTTAGAGACAATGATAATTAAACAAAATAATATTATTCTAATTACCGATTGGTATTTAAAACCTGTCCACTCGAAAATATGTTTAAATAATTTTTCTTATCATAGTAATAAAATGAAAATTAAATTCGTTTTGGCTTTAAAAAAGAATAATAAACTTAGTACATCCTTCTTTAATAAATACAAATTTTCATACACATATAACCTTGTAGATAATTGCTATCCAATAAAATTTCTAAACAAATTAATTTTTAATATTAGAACTAATAATAATAATATGAACAATAATTTTAGTGATAACATAAATAATGATATTTCAAATGTGTCTTATGCTTCTTATTCCCATATCAAAGAAAATAATAAGAAAATTTAAAAATGAACCTGTAAAATTAGCCCTAAAAAATGTTAAATCGATTGATAATTTATATTTTAAATTAGAAGATAAAACTATTACCATAAATTACTCAAATTTAGTGTACTCAATTCCTACAAATAATTGTGATAAAATGCATATTGGACAAACATCACAAAATCTAAAGAACAGAATTTCGGGATTAAAAAACTTAAAAAACATTTCAGCTTTATCTAAACACACATACATTACCACTCACATTCCAAACTTCAATGAAATTAAAATTCTCCATTAAGAATATGTTTATTTTTAGAAACGGTTGAAATCCATAAATCAAATTTATGAATAAGAGAACTGAAATTGATGATTTAAGCTCTATTTATTCTAATATATTATCACTAAATCACAGATAATTATATAGGTACAAATACACCTCACCATTATTATTAAATTAACAAGATCAAATATCATGTATTGTTTTAACACCTCGAAAATTATTTATTTTGAAACAAAGTAGATTAACTTTGACATTTTATATAGATCTATTGGACATATTAATAATTAACCAATTCTTAGCACATTTTTTAAATATTATAAATCACAAAATTAAATTTAACTGGATTTGATTGTAAGTTACCGCAAAATTGTTATATCTTATACATAATTAGATAAAAATAATTTCTAGCCTTAACACGATACTAACTGAAAGCTTGGATCCAAAACAAATTATCATGTGTTTGGCTTAATACCTGGTATTAACTTTTATAGTTAAAAAGGTACCTTGGTCTTTTTCCGTCTAATGCGTCATTTTTGGGATAAACATTAATTTATGACTTATTACAAGCATTGTGCAAATCCAGAGGTATTGTCAAAATTAGATAGACACTCTTAATGCTGATATTCGTGGAGATAATTAGTAAATTTGTTAAACAATAAGTAATGGAATAGGTGAATTATTTTTTCCAAGAATTTCAGTCATTTATTTGTTTTATTTTATTTACGATAAAGCTGAATTGACAACAATGATCATGTTTGACCACAACTGACCCGAACAGTACAGTACTCATCAAACGACTTCTTATGGAAATTTTCACCCATTATGTCGTGAGGCATAATTATGGAAAATCAAAAAGAATTTGATTCCCGATCTCTGTTCTATACACCTTTTCTCACATTTTTAGATGCGCATAATTAATAATTATCATTATATAATGATCTGAAACGCCCTGTATATATAAAAACAGTTTTTCTGAGAAACCAAAATAGAACGAGTGATGTAAATTATAAAGAAGGTTCAGAAATGCATACGGATACATCCCAAAGCTCAACTGATTTCCACGTAACGCAACATTGCAAAATGTTGCAACAACTAAAATAAGCCCAGACAAATAATTAATTTAGTATATAACGAATACAGTATTCATGAAATCTGTACGCTCCTGCAAGATTCCCAATATACATTTTATATTATTGGACATAAATCGAGAAGAAAGATACATATCATGAATTAATACCTAATGGAAGCCTGATGCATTTCGTCAAATATGATTAGTTTGTTTGTCAAACATTCCCAGACTGGGCCTTCTTGTTTGCGTTGACGCACCATAATGAATTTATAAAGTCATATGATATTAAGTCGGCATAAATTCAGTCTGATAAAGGGTACGAATTCATAGAGGCGTAAACAACGGAGACAGCACAGTGCGGAGACAAAAGAGGACGACGAAAGAAGGGCAATAAGCAGTGCTGGATTGCGAATATTTTTATACACGAATACTAATTAACATGAACGAGAACAATAATGCCACGCGAACTATACACGGACAAAATTAAATTATCTGCAAATAGCGAAATTTATAGAGAAAGATAAAAATAAAATAATTTCATCGATTATTATCATCTTCTATTCTGGGGTCATGTTAAAAGTGTCGTGATAGACAATGTCAACAAATTATTAGTGCAAAATATTTTGACCATGTTCTGGTCTTTCTCAACATATTTTTAGGTAGGATATTCTCCACAATTATTCTAATATTCCAAAACGCACATGTCAAAATGTCTTTAAAGCATCAAAACAATTGGGGACGCAATACAATATACATATTTCAACATCTAAATTTTGCTTTTTTTCCTTGGACTTTTTCTCTGATCTGGCTCTTTAGAGAGTAAAGACGAATAGTCAGATTCAAGTTTTTCTGCTTTATTAGCATCACAGCTCTGTGGACTGAAGATTTTTTCGAAGTAGCAACCCTTGTTGAGGGGGCGAAGGCAAAACGGAAATAGTACTCAGCCTACAACCCATCATTTGAAGTTAGGAGCGCTGTTTACAATAAAATAAATGGGCCGTGAGGAGAAGTCCTGTAACCAAATATTAGCTTGTCTCTGGGGAGACGTTTTGTTCCTCAGCATGGTATATTCTGGTCTCCTCCAGTGCCTCCCTAGTAGCCCTCTATTTATGAAATGCTCACTCTTGTCGTTGTTGCTTTCGTCGTGGACATAGAGTATTGATCTTGATGGGATTCAAGACATGATTCCACCAGGAATTGTGATATTTCTGCTGATGATCTGGGTGTAGTGTGGATCCTTACATTACATGTTCATCCCCAAAGAAATGGAATCGGCAGCATAATTCAATACCGGTAGGGGTAATAGTCCTTGGAGTAGTTATTTCTGCTGAGTCAATGTTTTACACATACAGCCCAACACGGGGTTTGTTCATGCAATAGACAATTTTTCTGTTTGATTGACGATGGATGAATGTCTCCTCGTAGATAGGCGTTCATTTCTTCTTATCCTTCTAGTTAAACTGTCAGATATAATTTGTTTCTATTTGGTGCACTTATCGTGATACTGATTACCGTCTAGATCTCTGACCATCAACCTTTCCCTGACTAACCATAGTTGTTATGCTATCAGCTACATTTAGACAGGGCGGCATGTCGTCCACAGTATTCGAAAATTCTTCTATACTCCCGTATCAGGAAAAAAAAAATTCTTCTTATGTTAACGAGTCTTAATTTAGTGTTTTTCATTATTGATGTGTCTTTCCATACCTTTTATCTTTTTACCGTTGCCTTCCTATAAAAGTCGCAAGACATTGGCGTATTATCTCAGCTCCCTCTTTAACACCCTCAACCGAATTAGCCACCAAATTTACTGTACGTTTTTACAACATAGAATTGGACGACATATATAATTTCAAATTGATTATTCCCAGCTGTGTCGGCAATTACTACTTCCTGAGTTTGTCCTTGACATGCTGAAATATTGCTCGTGTGGTTACCGACATTTGGGTGTCATCGACAGGGTGAACATTACTGATTTACTGATGATATATTTATATATTCATTGCAGTTGATGCTGTTATATTGTCAGTAGTTGCGAAAGTTCCTAAAGATATTTTTAATTTGCTGTACCGTGTCAATTGTTGTATTGTGGTTTTTCGATAATTTGGCAGGTTTTTGGTAAGCTTTATACCGATCGTTGATTATAGGATGATTTTGCGTAATGCGTACAATATTATGGTTCATAATTACTGCATTTAGTAAGATCTTTATGAGTAGGCGAACAATATCATACTGTCTACATTTCCTCACATATTCTATGTATATGATATATTTTATTAGGCCATCTTCTAGTCCATGATTTTTTCTGATGCAAATGGAGCTACGCCTATCAGTAATATGTCATTTTTGCACCAACACTTTCCACATTGCAGCTCCCGTAGGTCAACAACTTTGGAGACAAGTACTTTAAAATTTTATGCCAGATGCAGCTCAACCCAAATCGGCTTTAGTCCCAGTTTATGTAGCAAACTACATATTGAACTATTCTATAAGCTCCTTGCCTAAAAACCCTAACCGACTAATTATTATTCTAGGACACCATCATTCACAAAAAGCAGGACAAATCCGCATCTGGCGAATAAGGATAAGGGATCGTCAGGACGCAGCGGGCAGAGAAGGGATGCTCAGGCGACAATAAATCAAGACTTGGATTTAATTAAATCTTGCATTGAAGTTCCGCGGGTGGCCGCTCGCCGCGCTGCGGTGTGCGATAAAGATAGAGCCCGCGCTGCCGGATTGTCCCGTATCTCTAGTCTTTTTCGAGCGCCAATGGAGCAGTTATCGAGCGCTTATTAAGAACCTTCGAATGCCTTATTGGAGCAATGTCACGAGTTTTACGTTTTCATATAAATAACGACTTGTTTGGAATGAACCATAGAAACAGCCTTTTAAAAACTATTGTTATTTTATAACCATTATTGGAACCTCCATTGAACAATGAAACATAATATTAAGATAAACTGAAGTCTATAAATTTTAAGTAGAATCATAATTATGCAACAATGGAATGTATTGAGCAGAATAAGTGAACCCGTAAATTTTTGCAGTGCCAATTAAAAACAGCATTGTTTTACATCAGACATAGGAAAACCCATTGATGAGAATCATTTTCAATCAAACAATAACTAGGGTAAAGTCGCAGACGTGGGCGATAAATGACAAATGACAGACGCCGGTTTAGAGTAATGGCGTTGGACACAATGCGCGCGCAGTGACAGGTGACATGCCCCATAAATGGTGCAGCTCAAGTGGGCGGGGTCAAGTTAGTGACAGCACAGGTTTCAAAATAAGCTGCCCCACCGTAATTTTTAAATCAAAATGTTCATTGGTACTTAAAAAATTAAATTTAACAGTTTTTCTCTCTATTTTAATGATTCTATTCTTGGAATATTGTCCATCATCATGATCATACCAATCTTTCTTGCTTTGGGATTTATGTTGAAACCGCCACTATCTTGGATGAAAAATAGCAGACGTTAACTCCTGAATGACACATGACCTTCAGCGGAGGTACGCGCATTGACAGATAACAGATCACAACACATTAGTATGTGTATAATATCGCGTAACTATCTGTTGATTAAATTGACCAAATTTTGTCTATTTCCAAATACCGGGCAGATACGACTTCCGTATCTCTACCGGCTGATTAACCATAAGGCGGAGCTGGGCATTCGCCAGGGGCGAAAAGTCAAAGAGGTCGAAAAATTTGTAAAAAATACTTAACAAAATAAGAAAAATAAATGTATATAAAACACATGTTTAAAAACAAGCATAGAACATTTGGGTGAAGAACTATCAGGAAATTATTTAGCAACATTATTTGAGTTAATTGCCCCGTTTGATCCTTTTCTAAAACATCATCTGGAGTTAAAGGCAAGTCGAGGAAGAGGAAATGTATCTTATACTTCCAAAACTATTTGTGACGAATTTATTGCATGTATCGCCACCATGGCCAGGCAAAAGATATCTAAACATTATGCAATAAGTGTAGATTCAACTCCTGATATATCCCGAACAGATCAGTTAGCATTTATAATTAGATATAATTAGATCAGAATGGTAAAGTGGCTGATACGTTTTATCAAATTCATAAGCAGTTGGTCACAAAACTTCTGACATGGAGAAAACTATTCTAAACACGTTAAAAGAATTAGATCTAGATGTAAACCATTCTACAGGTCAATCTTATGATAACGCAAGCAATATCTCCCGTCAATATGCAGGCTTACAATCACGTATGAGGGAGCATAATGATTTAACTTTTTATATACCTTGCGTACAGATTTACAAAAGTTAGTAGGAAATTGTGCTCCCGAATGCTGCTTGATTGCTACAAAATATTCCATGTTTGTCGACGTGTTTTATACCTTCTTTTCCTCTTCAACATATAGTTGGGATATCTACCCAAAGATGCCATTTCATCTTCAGATGTTGTCACTTGTCTACCAAAAAAACGTTCAACGACAGGATGGTCAGCAAGAGTGGATGCAGCTAAAGCAATGTTTGAAGGCTATACAGCTTCCAAATCTGCTTTGGAAAGGTGTACCAATGAATCCTCACAACCGCCTAATGTCAAAGCTCAAACAAGTGGCATGATGAAAGAACCTTTAGAAACCGGAGCTCTACTAGCTTTTTGGGACTACATTCTTATACATTTTGATAAGACCAGTAAAACGCTACAAAATAAAAATACGGACGTTCTTTGGGTTGTGAAGTTGTATGAATCATCACTAGGATTTGTAAAAGATCTGAGAAATAATTGCAATGATTTTGAAAACATGGAAAAAAATTACCGGTTGTCAGAATTAAAAAGTTACAAAACGACGAGACTAGAGCAAATGAAACACAATTTGATGGAACGTAGTATGCGAGTAAATGTTTTCAATACAATTATACTAACAAAAAGAAAAGTGGCATATGACAAAATTCTGAATTTTGTTTAGGTTTTTGGAAAATAATTCTGATATTATCTGATGAGGAAATAAAAACAAATGCACGGCAACTTAAGGAGACATATAAAAACGATCTGAACGATTATTTTCCCCAGGAATGTGTTCAATATAAATATTTCCTGATTTGTCGTGGTTACGATGGCAGCTTAAATTTGGAACAACTACAAAGTTTGAGGTCTGAGAAACTAATCTCGATATTTCCCAATATCGAGGTAGCACTATCTTTGCCTTCCATCGGACTCACGCGACTGGAGAGAGGTCCTTTTCCATCCTTAGAAACACATTTTCAGATGAAAAGATAAATGACTTGGCGTAATCAACGTTGCTCATGCCATTTTTAATTCAGTTTCCGAAGAAGAAATTATAAACAGATTTGTATCATTAAAAAAAGGAAAAAAATGTTAAGGTGCATGACAATTTTTTCCAAATGTTCACTTTTAGTTTAAAACTCTAGGTACAGTTTTCTAGTATTAGTAATACTTTCTACTATACTAAACTAAGTAATTGTATTTTTTTTAAATTGAAGTATCTTCAAATTAAAAAATAAAAAATTTACCATAAAGTAAGTAGATATTTGTTTTTTTTTTATATTAAAGAATCTCCAAATTAAAAAACAAAAACTAACGCCAAAGCCTGGAAGGGAGCGAAATGATTTTAATCGTCCAGGGGCTAAACAAGGCTGAATCTGCCGCTGCGTATCTCTATTAGAATAAACATATATTTTACTATTAGTATGGTAAAATAATAAAATGTTGATAACATAATTAATTTTATCTTAAAATGAGCCTTAACACAACACAAGAATGAAAAGCAAGTCTTATTATTTAATGGTACATGCAGAGTTGCCAGACGTAACATTTTGTTGAAATATACGGTGTCAAAATTGAAATACCCTCTATATATGTAGCAATATTTTTTACTAATGAAATAAGGTAAAATTTGACTGGCAATACTATTGCTTTAAATTGGACCACAAATAATCTAGGTAAATGCGATCAAGTGGCATTCATTAAATGTTATAATTGATATTTTCATCAGAAAATGTCAAATATGACAATTTATACCGAATTTCGAAATATGTTACTTAGTAAAGTTGTTTCTACTATAGTTTCTTCATGTTTGAAATTTGAGCCGTCTACAGTATAGTTGATTTTGTAATAATTTTTTCCAAACAATAAATTATTAAATTATAATCTGTTCCCAATTTTTAAATGTATTAATTGTTCAAAAAATTAAGTTTATATTGTTTATTAGAAATATCGGAAAATTATGAGACTCTAATTTAAATGTTATAAATAGCTGAACATCTGGGGAAAAAAATTATGTTGAAAACGGAATTAGTGCCCGACGAAGTGTTATAAGGAAATTAATTAACCGATTAGATCAACTACCTTGTTGACTAAAAAAATCATATTATTGTACGTAAAATTGCAAGGGAATGAACTTTTCCAAGTAAAATTTGTCGAAATTCAGTCAAAAAATGCCAGTTTTCTCAATTTTCTGAGGAAAATGTAAATTTTGTAAATTTAACAATTACCTACATTATTTTTGGTCTAATCTAAAGCAAGAACTGTTGCCAAAGTCAAGTTTCACTTAATCCGATTAGCAAAATATATTTTCCATGTGACACTGACTTTAACTGTGTAGAATCAAGAAAGAGATTATCGATAGATATAAAAGAAGGTAAAAATTCAAGAAATTTAAGTTGGCCGCAATAAGAAAATTAAAATTTTGCTTCGTGCCGTAAAGCCAAAATACGATCTGAGAATATTTTTATCGTAAAAATATTCATCTTAAAGAAGTATTGTAATAATGTGCAAGTTTAAGCCCTATCAAAGTTGCATTTAATAAATTTAGAAGTAAAAAATATTGTAATTTTTGTTTAAATATCTCAAAAATTAACTAACGAAATGACACAAAATTACTGAAAACAGCTCTAAATGCGTTGCTTTAGCATAGGAACGATTTTCTATTACGTAGGTACTATTTTTCTTCAGTAGAATCAATCAAAAGGGATTATCGATAGTTATCAAAGATAGACAATTTAAATTTTGGAGAAAAATACGGTCTGAAAATAATTTTATCATAAAAATCTTTATCCTAAAGAAGTATTCTAACATGGTAAAAGCTCAAGCCCTGTTAAAGTTATGCTTAATAAATTTAGAGGCAAAGAACAAATAATTTTTGTTTAAATGTCTGAAGAATCAATTACCTTATAACAAAAAAATATTGAAAATAGCACGAAATGCTCTAAGGCATGGCTATTGCTCTAACTCTTATAACAAGTGAGTTTCCAATATAGAGAGTCGAATTTCGAACACAGTGTACCGAATAAATTCGGAAAATTATTTCATTAAATTCTGCAAAAACATTTTCAACTTCCGTTACCCTTGCATAGCAAGTCGTTATGACTATGTTGGGGCTTGGAACCGTAGGCACTCTAACACAAACAGAATTTTTGCCATAATACCACGTATTGTGGATAACACTGCGTTTCAATAAATTATTATGAACTTACTATCGAAAGATTTGAAAGCGACTGCGCAGTTTCCTAATCCGGGTATTTTTCTATACTAGACGTTGCGCAGTATATTGATACTAGGTATGTTTCTTTTGTTCTCTCTCGTCCTGAATCATCAACCTTATTGTATAAATGACAATTTTCGTTTCATCCAGCGTAAAGCATTAGGAACTAGGAAGATGTTATCAATTAATATTTATGAAATAAAATAATACTTAAATTTTGAGACATGACGACAAATTAATAAAATGTATTGGAAGCCAGCTTTAGTTTTACTTTATTTGAATACTGTAAACAAACACGACATATCTATTACATATATGGCTTACTAAAATTTCATTATACAGAACACAAAGCCGCGTTATTGTAGGAATCTAAACTCCGAAGCATGTAATTATTTCAGAAGAAATTAGGAAGACCAGTATCAAAAGATCCCTCCTCTCATTAATTTGTTCTTTTTCATCTCATGGCAATATTTACTAAAACCAATTAAAGCTGCGCTGCCCTTAACTTTAAATTTTACTTTTAATGAAACCGAAGCCAGTGTAAAGCAGCAACGTTATAAAGTAGCCCTTTATTTGGTAATTGCTAACATGGGGATAAGGGCCGTTATATTCTAATATTAAGGCCCCAGGGCGTGTTACGTCTGTAGTCGCGTTTGAGATTACGGAAAAATCAATAAAATTTCAATATAGTCAACATAAGATCATTTTGTTATGTGTATGTAATGTATAAAGAAAGGAAATGTAATGTCACAAATTCAAGGTTAGTAATATTTGTAGTATTAAGTTATGATAATTATTGGACCTACTCTGTGGGCAAAATTAAATTGGAACCTTCTTTAATGCTTAATAACAGGTTCATGCTCGAAGTGAAATATTAGTAGAATGATAAAAAATAATCAACTGCAACGGGACAGAGGAGCCCTTTTTCCCTAACCTTGTTACGCCACTGGAATATATATAAAAATAACACATATTAGTAACAAAATTCGTCTTTGTAAACCGAATATTTTGTTATTTTGGTACACTTTTTTTTGCCCCACCCAGCACCCCTATTTGCTCCACTGTCCCGCAAGACAATTATTGATTACTCGTAGGTTTCTGCCAATAAACAACGTCTAAAAATGATGTAAAAACACCCAATTTATGTGTTTCTGAGGAAAAAATTACAAAATCGGCCTGACACGTCAAGTAAAAAATTACCAGAAATTTAATATGGGAAACTACAGTGAAAGATCATGTTGACTTTATGTTTGATTGCACCAAATCGGGAATAAAACAAGTTTCTATTAACCGATTCAAATCTGCTTTGGAAAGGTGTACCAATGTTAACAGGACAAATAAATATGGGCTTCACAAAGCTGTCAAAAATATGAAATTTTGATTTTTAAATAGATCGCCCTTTATATAGTTTATTTACTGCTGATCGGGTAGTCCGTTCAATACTGATTCTGAATATATCAGATTTGATATTTCTACCCTTAAAATTAACTTAAATAAATGACAAAACTCCTTCTATAACATTAACATTAAAGAGAACGCTATAAAATAATATATTGGGCAAATGCATTGATGTTTTGGCATAGGTTTTGTCACTTTTCCCAGTTAGTTTAGATTGGGATATCAATCTCGGTACATCCGAAATCAGTAATGAATGGACTGTCCGATAAACGAATCATAATAAACCTATGTTGT
>MU186326.1:92666-105556 GCA_016904865.1 Pissodes strobi | reverse complement strand
TTGTGGGTTTTTAAACAAATTTAAAATCTTGATTTGTTTTATGCGATGTCAAATGGTAACAGTTCAGGAAATGTACTTCAATTTTAGTGGTTTACAGATTTTTCTAGCTATAAAAATAAAAGCGCCAGAGGTGCTGCAATACATATATGGAGCGCTACAGGTGACCAAATGGCAGACGATCATATCTCGAAAACAGTGTAGCTTGTGTTGAAAAATGGCAGATGACAGATGCCAAATCGACATATGATATAGAGTGACCAATGACTTTTGACATATTCGAGACCATTAGAGCGTCAACAACCACCAGAGTATAACAAACCAACGAGTAGCGACAGCTGGGTGACCAAATTTTGCTGCGCATGTGCGAAATAATATGAAGTCCTTCCGTCAAACTGACTTTTGTTGTAGCGCGTCAATTACGAATTCTGATAAGTGCGTTTTAGTTTTGAATTGTGTCGTAAGTTCAACATTTTAAAACTGAATAAGTGTATAATCATGCCGGGTATTTCTTGTGCATATCGTGCCTGTTCAATTAGGTCTGGAGATGGAAAATATTTCTTCAAATTTCCACTAAAGATTATGACCGGTAAGTACATAGCGGCTCTTGAAGAATAGATAAATGTTGATATAGGAGTATTAGTGGTGAAAAAGTACAATTTATAAGTGATATATTGAATTCCAAAAGACGTTAGGTACATGTAATGTGTATTGCTAGACTGTTCAAAGTTTTAAGTTTTTTTTTATCCAACAACATATATCTCCACATTCTGCATTGAGCAAAAATTTTCAAAAGTAGAATAATAATGCACCCGTATATTTGCTTAAAAAATGGTCTTTCTTATTTAGAGTATGTTCCTATAAAATTTGTTATGCTGTTCTCACATGAAGAATCTTTGAGCAATTTCCAGCAAAATACTTCTTCGGAATTAAATTATTCCGGCCTGTATTAGTTTATAGAAGTTATTTGTTGTAAGGCCTGATATTTTTCATAGAAACCTAGAAAGTGAACCTAACAAACGATGTCTATTTCGCGGAAAAGGAAAAATAGAATAGAAGAGGAAGAGCGGTTCGGTTTGTGTAATTACAATAGTATATTATTTTATATGGAGGAAAAGTGATACTTTTCATGGCGCGCTCGTGTTTAGTGAGGCTGGTAATAGAGAGCAAGCCATGAAAAGTAACTTTTCCTCCAAATAAAATATGCTGTTTTTTCTTCAAATGTCGACAAATTAATGCAAAAACATCTCTTTTTAATAGTAATAATATCTAATTATTATTAAAGATGAGTGAGTTCGCAAGGCGGCTTAGACCGGTGTCGGTGAATATAGGCACAGGTTGTTGCTATAATAATGTAACATAAAGCTGTCAGTGGACACTGTCAACAATAATAATTTTTTTAAGATTGCGTCTCCGATTGCGTTTTAATTCCATATTGATAAGCAGTTATTGAGTAAGTTCGATTAAATAATAACCAATTTGTTCCTAAATTAGTGACTTTTAGAAATGCAGTCACAAATTGAGTGATAAATATAAATTGTAGTTAAATAAATCCAAATCGTGAGTTGTTGACGCTTATTTTGTTGTCTGTTTGTATTGTATCTACGTTGTTATGACAACACTTTTACCTCCGCCGGCGGAAAAGTGAAAAGTAAAGCTCCGGCGGAGGAAAAACCTAACTTCACGGCCGCCTAGACAGTCTAGTAATGACGGATTTACTGACGTTTGAAGAAAAAATATTTTGTGTGTGTAATGTAAAGAGTTTCTCTCCAGCATAACGTGTCTTTAGTGCGTTTGAATCACAGATGTAATATTCTAGTTTGAATCATACCCTAATTTCCAGTAAATCTTCCCGAATCTTCCGAACAACAAATTTGGGTAATATTAAATATTTTGGAGAGATTATGCTTCTGTTTATCAATGTCTGCTACTATTGTATAAAAGACAATGAAAAGGAGTTTACTACAAACAACGGATTAAGAATTTTTTGGTAAAATAGACAGAAAAACATCATTGTAGGTTGGCCCCCCAATAACAATGTGCTAGTTGGTAATTATGGATATTTAGGCATCAAGTTAGGAACACTTATTTGTTGCCAAAAAAACTTAGTTTAACCAATAATTCCAAAAAAATAATTAGTATCTTCCTAAATAAAAATTCAGGTTATCATCAAAAAAGAAATTGGCAGAATTGCTATTTGATTCTGTTTCTAAAACACCGTAACTAAATCAGCATTATTTAGTTCTTTTATGTAACCCAACCTCTTAAGAGACATATTTCCTTGTAAGATTTTTGTTAACTTTTAATTTGTTTCTGTTTTTTTTTGTTTTATTTTATTAAACATAATATTTATTGTACACAAGTATAGCATCCATATATAAAGGGTGTCTCAATAAAAACTGACTATTTTCTTATTTGGATACAACGAAATGCTAATGGAATATTTTGAACTTTATGCCTTTATTGTAAAACTAAAACATGGGAATTAGGTATGAAATATAATATATCTCAAATGACCACCTCGGCAAGTTCATAGGCGAGTTTATATCGATAAACTTATAACAAAATTACATCACACTTGACGTTTGGAAGTTTTGCTCTAGGTACTCTAGTTTTGCCAAATGTGTAGATGTCTGACCAAGCTTGTGTTAAATATAATTTTTTTAAGTTTTATAAATTACAGTCATCATAGGTAGATTTAATGAAATTTTTCTTTCAGTGCCAAAGTCTGGACAGAAGCTTCTTTTAGAAATGATATACTGGATAAACCATGTTAAACAAATGATGGCATCTAGACTATGTGAAGTTCTCTTTGAGGAAATGTATTTTTCTAAGATAACCTCTGCAAGAAATCACTTCGTACCTGATGCAAGTATTTGGTAAATATCTACAGTGGGTATTTAGGACAAGTCAAGATTCATCCCAAGAACCACCAAAGAAAATCAAGAACCTTTGCAGGTAAATCTTTATAGCAATTGTTCATTGACATAAAAAAATCAAAGTATCAGTAGTGTTTCTAATGGCACAAACTGTTACAGCTATTTCGTTTGCCTAATCATTATGACTGATTTTAGCAACATCTTGTTGAATTTCATGAGTAGAAAAATTTTATTGGTTGGATTTATTATTTACAAGTGAGTTATAAAACAGTAATTACCCTGATAGGTACTCAAAATTCAGATATTTCACCTATAATCACAATAATTCAATAAACAATATGTACTAAAAACACTACCGGTTTTATGAGTTATGTACCCAATAGAAAGTATCTACTGGTCACATAAATAGTTCCAGTTTTTATCTGAGTTTTACTAATCGATATTTGTCAGACACTTTATTGGTACTAACATGATATTGTTTGACTGCAATTAAATAGACTTATGCTTGTTTTTAGTACTGTATCAACAATACCTTCATTATTATTATCACTTTCAGGTCCTAGTATTTCAAAAGATGATAAAACGAAACGGGTGAATTTGGATGATATTCAACCAATCAACATAAGAAAAGATAATTGTGTTCTATCTTCTCACCTATCTTCTCACCTTTCACCAATTATATATGCTGTAGAGCAGCAATGTCAACCAGGACTACATATAAATCCGTATATAAGGCCCTTGAAATCAAAATGAAGACAATGACTGATAAGGATAAACACTGCATCCTTTGTATCGATGGGTGATAAACTTCGTACTATTTTAGAAGATTGTATTTTAAATTTAAAGTACATTATATTTAAAACTGGAATGCATAGCAAGTGACATGGGCTCGAACTTTATTGATTTGACTAAATGTCTAGAAATTACACCTGAAAATACAGAGTTTCAGGTAGGAGGTGAGAATATGTTCTATATTTTTGACCCATGTCATTTAATTAAGGCCACCCGCAGTAACTTAAGCAGACCTTTTGCTTTCAGGGTAGAAAAACGTCTTGGTAATTTATTAAATGTTTCTATAAATCCGATAAAAAGCAGTTCTACAGGTGAGCACCTAAACTCACTAATTCTAACCTTAATCCCACAACTTTTGAAAAAACGAGAGTGAGTTATGCCGCTCAACTTTTGAGCGGTCGACTCAATTGCCAGTGGTATGAATACATACATGAGTTTGGGTGCAATTCCAAATGAAGCTTTTGCAACAATTTAGGTAAATTGTAGAAAAATGTAGTAATCTGTTTGATATCTTGAACTCTTTATCATTAAATAATTCTTATAAATTTAAGAATGTATTTGACAGATCTGATTCACAGTTGGCATTTTTAAACGAAGCTTTGGATTTTTTGCCAAATTTAAAGGTAGTAAACAAAAATGGTCAAGATTATTAAATGTTGGTCTATTACAATAAGAGGTCTTCTCAATTTTTTGCAGACACTTTTAAACTGTTAGCATAAATATCTTAAAACCAGAAGACTGATTGTTTAGAGCTTTGGAAGTGTAAGGCAAGAGGGAGACAATTGCATAAATCCCACATCAATACGGTTTCAAAGTGCATTCAGAAAATTATTTTTGTAGATTTAGTTCCACTCAGATCACATGAATTGTAGGGAGGATTTAGATAATGTTATCATTATTTTAAAATCCATGGACATGGTAGAAATTATGAATAAGGAGTCGGAAACATCAACTGCAGCAATCATTTTATATACCTACAGCTTTGAAAGTATTTTCAACTCGCAGTTTGAGAACCTAATTATGTACAGGCGAAAAAAAATTCTAATTATTTAGTGAATATATTTGAAAAACTTCAATTTCTCCATACCTGTTCAAATTTTCCCAAGCTGTTTGTATTAAAACTATTTATAAGACTAAAAATATTTTATACTTTAAAATTTAATAATAGACATTTCAAATGTAATAGTTCTGATAAAAAAAGGCATTCGGAAATTCAAAATCCTCGCACATGTATAGTTGAAAAAAATTATTGCATTTTTCATTTCATAACAATTTACCCTTATTTATGAAAACTTATGTATGTATGTATGTAAATAGTAGCATTTATAGCTGTGTGTGTTCTCTTAAAGCAGCTTAGTTATTTGATCTAGATATGGTATTGTTAATTTGTGCTCATTGCTTTGAGTAATAATGTATGGTTTAATAGTAGGGTAATGTAACGGTAAATTGTTACCATAATGTTTATTTATAAAGCTAGTATTTAAGTTATCGGAAGTTCATGTCCCTGGGAAGACAGTTCAAGTTTTATCCCTTTAAATGCTTCTGCTAGGATTTTTACCGAATATATCTGTAAATAGAGTACCGAGACGAAGGAGGATCGAACAAGGTCGGCGGGAATGTAGGTGCTCTCTTACTCTTGACAAGAGAGGTTGGTTGCTAATGGTAGATGATCATTCAGTAATAGTTTTTTTTTCGAGCCATGCCTTAGGTATAGAGGACCTAGTCAGTCATCCCTCCCTGGGATGGCTTAGTCCTGCCTTTAGGTGGTAATTTCTTATTTTTGGTTGTACACGTAAATCAAAATTTTTTTACTAAACATTGAAATTAATAGTTATTTGTTTTACTAGGCAGCAAAGTAGTAGATTGACTGCCGCGGCTGATAGTTCATAGCCGAGCGTAGCGAGGCTAGGAATTCAGCTAAGGCAGTCAATCTACTTTGCTGCCGAGTTGAACATATAATTTTTTCTCCGATTGCTTATAATGATATATGTATATTGTATATTTGCAAATTATTACAATTCCCTCAATCTTTTTATTTTTCCTGTAGTGATAAATAAAGACAAAATTTGATAGAAATCGCAATTGTTGGAACGGTTGGTTGCTATGGAAATGTATATGTCCGTAATAATTATAGTTTGACAACTTATGTCAAACGTTTTATTCCCATGGAGACTAATCACTTTGCTGCCTAGGCAGCAAAGTACTTACTTTGCTGCCTGGACAGGAAAAGTAATACTTTGCTGATTGATATGTGTCTGCAAAATTAATATTTGCTGTCAATCGGAGAAAAACATTTTTGTTGCATTTCTGCCGAAATCTACGCCGCAAGTTTACTTTCAATAACCTATGATTAATAAACGTTGTTGGACTAGTGAAAATTGCTGTCTTTTATTTAAATTAATAATTTAACACCATTGTCTTCATAACATTGGGTGTGAGGGTTAGAATTTCTTAAGGTAACTCCGGTAAGTAATTAAGTACTCCTGACTTACATCTCCTTAGCCTACTGATAACAGTTACAGAATCAATAATAGTATATTATTTTATATGGAGGAAAAGAAATACTTTTCATGGCGCGCTCGTGTTTAACAGCCGAACGGAGTGAGGCTGGTAATAGAGAGCAAGCCATGAAAAGTAACTTTTCCTCCAAATAAAATGTGCTGTTTTTTCTTCAAATGTCGACAAATTAATGCAAAAAGTCTCTTTTTAATAGTAATAATAATTATTATAAAGATAAGTGGGTTCGCAAGGCGGCTTAGACCGGTGCGGTGTCGGTGAATAGGCACAGGTTGTTGCTATAGTAATGTAACATAAAGCTGTCAGTGGACACTGTCAACAATAATTATATTTTTAAAATTGCGTCTTCGATTGCATTTTAATTCCGTATTGATAAGCAGTTATTGATTAAGTTCGATTAAATAATAACCAATTTGTTCCTAAATTAGTGATTTTTAGAAATGCAGTCACAAATTGAGTGATAAATACAAATTTTAGTTTAATAACTCTTGAGTTGTTGACGCTTATTTTGTTGTTTGTTTGTATTATATCTATGTTGCTATGACAACACTTTTACCTCCGCTGGCGGAAAAGTGAAAAGTAAAGCTCCGGCGGAGGAAAAACGAAACTTCACGGCCGCCTACACAGTCGAGTAATGACGGATTTACTGACGTTTGAAGAAAAAAACTTTTTGTTTGTGCTGTTACAAGTTTTAATTTTCCTCCTCATTTCAATGGTTCAAAAAATATACCCAATACTTTTATAAATATAACTTATCGTAATTTAAAGAAATGGAGTACTATTAATAATAACAAGAAGTTGCTGAAACTAGAAACTAGTACAATAAGAAATGTCTATTTGAGAACCGCCCAAAACGTCGTACAATATTATATTTTTCTACTACCTATCAAAAACCTCTGCTACACCCCTTCAATAGCCTCCAAACCAGGCGGGTGTAAGCTCAAAGTGCTTTATTTAGGTTAAAAATTGACACATCAACATCTTAACATGATAAATGAAATCATGAAATACAGAGGTTTATTTTTCTCTCAACGCACTCTCATTAAAAGAAACTAAAAATTTAAATAAAATCCCAAGAAAGTATTGAGATTCCTTTATCAATAAATCGTAGAAGAAATATAAGTAATATATATTTTTATAATGAAAGCTTTCAGAAATTATTATCGACAAGGGTGACAGGAAGTAGGAAAACCCACTATATTATAGAAAAGCTTTACGGAATAGGATTCAAATATGAAAAATGAGCAATTTTCCACTTCAAGTTTTTATAGTGTAGTCGCAGAGTCGCGTCCCTTCGCGCCACTTCATGGTTTGAGCAGTTTACAAATATGAAGTCCATCTGTCATCGGCTCTGCCGGAATCGGTCCCTTGAGCATCAAAGGTGCCGACGCTTTATGTCGCTACTCGTTGGTTTGTTATACTCTGATACCACTCCCTAATTGACGTCATTAGTTTCGAGATAAGCCTTCCTAGGAGGTGCTGAATACATAGCTACATTTTTGTTCTCATCGTTGCAACTCAAGATTGTTCATCTAATGACCTGAAACTAAGTAAAGTATGTTGTAATTTGATATTTGTATTGACTTTTCCTGAGCGGATATTGCCTTTCGCTTCCATAAAGAACACACTTGTCAAAATATTGACAAATATAACTTAATTGAAACCGAGATTGAAACCACATGAGTAGAAAAACAAATTAAGGTTTCCCTTATTTAAATCTAAACTCATCATCACCATCTCCCAGCCTGGTGTTGAGTCCACTGCTGAACATAGGCCTCCATTAAACTGCTCCACTGGGCTCTATCTTGAGCTGTTCGAATCTAGTGTCCGTCTACTCTTTTTATATCGTCGCTCCAACGTGTTGACGGTCTTCCTCGGCTTCTTTTATTCTGCGCGGGGTCTCCAATTTATTATTCTTAGGGACCATCTGTTGTCTTTGAATCTCGCAACATGTCCTGCCCACTTCCATTTTAGTGTCGTGATTCTCTGTATTATGTCTTGAACCTTTGTTCTTTGCCGGATGTACTTATTTTTTACGCGAACTTGGGTTCGAATTCCAAGCATAGTTCTCTCCATTTTTCTCTGAGCAACCTCCAATCTATGTACGGTGTTCCTTGTCAGTGTAAGCGTTGCGGCACCGTAGGTCATTACTGGTAATACGCATTGATTGAAGACTTTTGATTTTAGGCTTATTGATATGCTGCTTCTAAAGACATCCCTTAGTCTACCGTATGCAGCCCACCCTAGAGAGATTCTTCTTTGTAGTTCCTGCGTTTGATTGTCTCGACTTATTCTAATTTCGTGACCTAGATATTTGTATTTGTCACCCACTTCAATGATTTTGTCCTCTAAAGATATAATTCCACCAAGTACCAAATTAGTCATGATTTTTGGTTTTTTATGACTTATACACAGGCCAACGTTTTTTGTTACCCGCTCCAGCTCTTTTATCATTGAATTGACCTCCCTCAAATCATCTGTTATCAGCACTATGTCGTCCGCAAAGCGTAGATTGTTTAATTTTTTCCCATCTATACTGATACCTTTGTTATCCCAGTCTAGGGTCCTAAAAGAATATTCTAGAACGGTGTTAAATAGCTTTGGGGATAACGTATCGCCCTGTCTTATTATGGATCTTTACGCTGGCCGTTGAGTTGGTGTAAATATTATGTATCAAACGTGTGTATCTGTAATATATTCGACATTTACCAAGTGCTTCCAGAATCGCATGCATTTCTATGGTATCAAATGCTTTCTAAAAGTCAACAAACACAAGCACCAATGGCCTGGTATATTCTATTGTATTCTCAATGAGCAGCTTTAGTGTGAGAAGTTGATCATTTGTTCCGTATTCTGAACGGAAGCCTACTGTTTGTCGAGTCTCTTGTTTATTATTTTCGTGAAAAGCTTGTATAGGTTAGACAGTAGACTTATAGGCCTGTACTTTTCCAAGTCAGTAGTGTCGCCCTTTTTGTGTATCAAGACCATCAATATGTTGTTACAGCTTTGTGGCAAGGAAGCGTTATAAAGGCATAAATTGAAGAGCTTTTTTTATTGAATCCAATAGGATTTGACCAGCAATTTTTGATTGCTTCTGTGACTACTTGATCTTGGAGACTTATTATTTTTCATCTCTTGTAGTAATTTTTGATTTCGTCCATTGTGATCTCGTGTAGTTCTTCCGATGCTTGATTTATTACTCCCGTTTTTTCCCTAATCTCCTTTGTTTTTTTTTCCAATTTATGTCTGTTTCGGTATAGCTCTGCATAGAATTCTTCTACTACATGGAGCAATTCTTCTCTATTGGTTGTTACCCTGCCGTGTCTGTTCTTAAGCCTTAGAATTTCTCTTTTACCCTTTGTCAGTTTTTTTTTCCCAAGACCTTCAAACTTTTATTTTCATCTATTGTATTCATAATTTGTTAGTTGTTGTAATTTCTTAAGTCTTTTCTTACGTTTTTAAAAATATTTTTATTTAGTTTTCTCACATCTTGTTGGTTTAAGTTATCCTGCTGCAAGAGTTTTCTTCGATTGTTCATTAATTGTTGAGTGTTGGCTTAGCTTAGTGTTATTTTTTTTGTTTGCAACAGAACTTGTTAGTTGCTTCAACGATGGAATTAGTAATTCTTTCATTGCTGTCTGTCTGTATGTTATCGTTCAGAGACTTTGCGATCATTTCCTGGTATTCATCGAGGTTTTCTGGGTTTTGCCATATACTCGTTTTTTTCTCTGTATCTCTCGTGGGCGTGGCCTTGGTTGATTTTTACGGTTGCTCTCACCATCCGATGATCGCTTCCGATGTTCATCTGGTTTAGGACTGTTACGTCCTGTACTATGTATTTCTTGTCTGTTATGATCAAATCGATCTAATTATTCGATTCTCCATTTGGACTTATCCACGTCCATCTTCGATTAGGTTTCTTATAGAAGAGGCTGTTCATCAGGAATAAGCAGTTTTCTAAAAGAAAACTAACTAAATGTAAACTATATCTGCCAAACTCAACCAAACTGCCTTATTATTACTCTCAGAAAGCATAAAAAAGAATATGAAAAAATCCTAGATCTACTGAAAAAATATAATACTATATATACAATGTGGGTAAACATCGAAAGCTGGTATTACGAAAAATACTTGGACCAAACGTTATATACTAAAATAGGCTGAAGCCAAACAAATTCATAAATGACATAACTGGTAAAAGAAGACGCTAGTTTGCCTCTCATGAGTTGGTCTGCCTTGAGTCCGTTTTATTATAAAACCTTCCGTCCAGGCATTTTTCGTAATAGCAGGTCTTGATGTTTTCTCACATTTTATATGTATATTGTATTGTAATTTTTCAATAAACTTACTATATTTTCATATTTTTTATTCCTTCTTAGACACCTGATAAGCATAATCATTGATATCTTCCAGTCATTCGGCCTCTTCTTTATCGACTACTTACACCTGAGGTCAATTCCCACTTTAAAAACTCTCTTGAATTCCATGTTTTTGGACCTTCTTTCTAATTTGATGTCTCCGTCTCCCCCTATATAGAATTCAATATCTTGAGTTCGTTTCATTGTTCAACTTCTCGGCGTAAGCGTTTCATGAACTTTAACTTGGATATGGGCCAGCATGAATTGATTACTTCAACAAGAACTACATAAAAAGAAGCGACCAAGCAAATACGAACAAAGCTCATCACACTGACTAGAAAAAAAAAACAGTCAAATTATATTATTCAGAACTACTTAAAGCTAAAAAAATCGTCAATTTGGTTCAATTTACACCTTATTTCGATGAATATGTAACCAAGTATAACGGAAAATACATCTAATTTCAGACCCTAGAAAATCCAATGTAAGAACCTATAATCTCTGGCAAAATCTGAGAGAACACACCTGGGGCTCGCCCGTAAGGAGAGAGCGGTGTTGATAGGGTCTAAAAGAACGAAAAAGGAGCTTAGGAAGTAAAAGAGGTATACCGTTGTACCTAGTTACAGGTATCACTATTGCTACTCCTACAGCTCCTGTTATTGCTTCTGCTACTGCTGCTGCTACTTGTGCTGCAGAGGTTCTAACTGCGCTCCCTTCAACTGCCACTACTACTTCAACTGCTACTCACACTATTGTTACTGCTACTACTATTTAATATCGAACCACAACTAAACGCAGGCAAAAAAGCATATCCTTTTAATCGAATTATATACCCGCTCAAATTATATTACTAACGGACAAACAAAAGTATCATCTCACTACACTGAAGACGTTTTGTTCAGTTCAATGTGCACGCCCGGGGTCGGATAATTTAATAACAGTCCCGAACCACCCCGTCCTTTATTCCCCACTGATCTCGTCGACCAATAGCTCATATCGATTCGGTTAAGAAACAAGGGCGGAATTGTAGAAATCAGAGTCGAATAGTGGCAAAATCTTTAATTTATGTAAATGAATTAATCCGTAGATAGTATTTTATGGAATTTAAGAATCTGAGAAATAATGAAACAGATATTCACTCACCAAAGTTGTCAGGGAATTTTAATTTTAGTATACTCTAAACCTATTTTACTAAACCTAGGAAATATTTTAATAGGAGATACTCGTCGAAGACTAATTCTTGAATGGACTGATATTCATGGAATATATATATATATATATATACAGTGTGTCCGCTGATGGAGTGCACAAGAGGAAAAAATTCTTTATTTTTCATTTTACGACAAAAAGTCATTCTTTATAAAAAGTTCTGCTTGTCGAGAAAACCAATTTACAATATAAAAATTTTCATTCAGATGTACCGGGTGGCCAACTAAAAATGGCACTCGGCTATATCTTGAAAAGTAATTGTCGTAAAGACTTACGGTAAAAAAAAATATAAGTAAAGCGACCAAGAGAAAATATTCGAAATTATTTTTAAGGTTCCAAAATGACCGGCAGGGGGCGTTATATGCATCTTAAATTTTAAAACCCGTTTTTCCAAAATTTTCTTAAATTAAAGATAGTAGAATGCATTGCCATTTTAAAGCCGAAATAAATTCGATTCTTTTTTGTTAATCACTTTTTGCTCTCTCCCTTTAAGGAAAGTGGTGGGGGGTGTTCGATCATTTTCGGAAATAAATGTCAATAACTTCAAAATGGCTGAACGGATTTTAATAAGCTTAGAGTCGTTGAAAAGGGCTTTCCTTAAGCTGTCAGCCGTGCCTTGAGTGAGGTGATTGTGATTTCTTACCTAGCCGCTAGAGGGCGTTTTCTGACATAACCGTAAATAAATCAGATTTTCTCAAAAAATTTAAATGCAACGATACTACTTTTTTAAAACAAAAGACAGCCACATGAGTGCCTAATACGTTTAATATGTTTATGAATAGGTGAAAACTCTCTCTGCGGTAAATTTATTAGGTTAGCGGAAAAGTGTGTGGAGGTAGGAGGTAGCTATGTAGAATAATTTTAAATATTCAAATTTTCATTTCAAAATTTGTATTTAGACTTTATGTTATTTTATAAACAACTTGTTTCATAAAATTTTTGATAAAAGTAATAAATAATAGTACTTCTCTCTTGAGGCATTTTCTATTTTTTCTAATTTATTAACACCCTGTACATCTGATTGAAAATTTTTATATTGTAAATTGATTTTCTTGACAAGCAGAACTTTTTATAAAGAATGACTTTTTGTCGTAAAATGAAAAATAAAGAATTTTTTCCTCTTGTGCACTCCATCCGC
>MU186326.1:54182-92656 GCA_016904865.1 Pissodes strobi | reverse complement strand
TTGTTGCATTTTTTCTTTATATTCCGTTTTAGTAATAATTGCCGTGTTATTTCCTTTATCAGATGGTAACACTAATGTCCCATTTACATCGTTCAGTTAGTTTTTATAAAATTTCATAATACTTCAGATTGTTCAACTTCCAGTCAGTGTAATTGCATAATTGTTTGTAAATTTTTCAACTTTATCCTGTTAGACAGTTAGTTATTCTAGTTGTATAGAAAATTACGTTCATATATGTATTCTAATGATCGTCCTTTGATTTTTAGCCCAGAGGATGACACTGATCAGTGTCGAAACGTTGGCGTTTTGATTTGAATATTAATTTAATAAATATTGTCCAAGTAAGCTGAGATTTCCTTCAACCTAAACATATTGTATTGTGGACGAAACTTCTTATCACTAGTCAGGTATTTAGTTGCTAAATTGCCAAAACATGATCATGTTCCGTTTTCACTTATTGAGTCCACTCGGACGTAATATCAGCTATACAACTGGATTTAATCATCCGTGAAATCAAAAGTAGTATCATCTAAAACGCTGTTCAAATAGTCAGTTTTGGCTATTAAAAAATCTTTAAAGTTAAAAAGGAACTAAATTAGCATTAAGGTATTAAATAAGAGACGTATATTATTTAGTGGATAGTTCTATATGCAAAGAAAAAAAGTTTAGATGCTGATTATTCGGCTATATGAATTAATCAGCAATTAAAATGTTTGAAACAAAATAAATTTGCTTATCTGACCTCACGGTTCGGTCTGCTGAACTGATCAACTGGCACTCATGAGACATCGAAACCGCTCCCAAAAGCTAATATAAACAAAAGAAAGTAAGGACAGACCGTCTAGAAACTTGATCAATAAAGCCCATGATACCATTTAAGTAAAAACCTCAGGCTAAGTCAACATTGTTGGCATGTATGTTCTCGAAACTAACTCGGAGTTCAAATTTTTGAAATCCACTTAATATCAAATATTGACTGACCACATGTGTGACCTCCTTGATCCTTTCCGGAGGACAATCCTACACTCTTTCCGGAGGACAATGAAAGTCTTTATTTAATGGAAAAAAGGCGCTTGAAAAAAGGTCATTCATAATACCACCAAATGAATCGTGTAATAAGGAACAAAATTAGAACGGCCAAAAAAATTGGCTTAACGAGCAATATCCCGAAATCGAATATCTGGAGGCTAAATATGATACTTTTAATATGCACAAGAAAATTATGGAAGCTGCTGGTGTATACAAGCCTCGACAAACTGGCATTCTCTTGGACGTGAAGATAAAATAATTCTTGACGTTAACCACAAAGTAGAACAGTGGTGTAGCTATATCAAAAATCTTTTTCAAGATGAAAGATCGGCCGCTCCCAAACAATGTGCATGCGAAGGGTTTAATATAACTAAGGAAGAACTCCAGCATGCAGTCTCGTTATCAAAAGACAGAAAAGCTGCAAGTTCAGATGAAATCTACTCGGAAGTCATTAAAATCTTAAAGAATGAGGAGTTACTGAACGTGATAGTGAAGCTTTTCCATTTGGTCTACCGATCGAGCGTCATTCCTTCCTACTGGCTTCAATCAACATTTGTAACGCTTTCAAAAAAGAGCTCGGCAAAAAGATGTGGCGAATACCGGCTTGTCAGCTTGATGAGTCACTTTCTTAAGATTTTCCTCTAAAGATCATCCATAAGGGAATATATACAAAATGCCAGTCCTTTATGGGTGAATCTCAGTTCGGTTTTTGTAACGGTTTCCGCACGAGAGAGGCCCTGTTTGGTATCCAAGTGTTGGTTCAGAGGTGCTCTGTTCCTGTTTATGCATGTTTCATAGGATATGAAGGCTTTTGACAGGGTGCAACATGAAGAGCTTATGAAAACCCTTAAAGACGTGGGCCTGGATGATATAGACCTCAAAATAATCGTAAATCTCTACTGGTATCAAACTGCACAAATTAAGGTAGATCAACAAATATCAGACGGAGTTCGAATCAAAAGGGGCGTCCGACAGGGTTGCATCCTTTCACCATTACTCAAGCAAAATATTTGAAAATGCCTTGGAAAGCTGCCTTGAAGGAATTTCCATTAATAGCATAAACATAAACACCATTATAATCCCAGACTCGCTGGGCGTTCTTCGGATTCTACTTGACCAGGTGGCAACTAGTAGTGCAGAATTTTGATTAAATTTAAACATCAAACAAAAACAAATGGATGGATATTAATAAGAACCAAGTTGGAGGAGGTATTCTGCAGGTGCAGAGCGAGCAGATCGAGCAGCGCGTTCAGTCATACAAATATCTTGGATGCCAGGTCAATGAGAACTGGGATAATATGCAGGAGGTTTGTGCCCGAATTGAACAAACCAGAGCATTATTTGTAAAAATGAAGTCCGTGTTGTGTTGCCGAAGTCTGTCGCTCTCGGTTCGCACTCGGGTACAACGTTGCTACGTCTTCAGTATCCTCTATTATGGAATTGAGGCGTGAACTCTGACAGAGGTCATGTGTAAAAAGCTCGAAGCTTTCGAAATGTGGACGTATCGAGGATGTTGAAAATATCCTGGATAGCTAGAGAGCGCAATGTGGATGTACTTGCAAGAATATTAAAGGATCTCGAAGTCATGCTCACACTTAAAGAGCGAAAGTTGGAGTACTTTGGACACATTCTCAGAAACGAAAAATGCAGACTTCTCAAATTAATAATAATAGAAGGAAAAATCGAAAGCAAAAGAGGACCCGGTTGTCGAAGAATATCGTGGCAGAAGGATTTGCGACAATGGTATGGTGAGACTACGACAAGTCTCTTTAGAAAAGCGGTCGACAAAGTACAGGTAGCGCTGATGATTGCCAACGTTCGAAGAGGACACGGCACTTAAAGAAGAAGAAGAACGAAATAAAAGAATATTGGTCAAATCACTACAACGAGATGTAAATGTAAATTACTTGATCTTAACCGTAATATACTTTTATTTTTTACAGGAACAAATCTATAACAAATCTTAACATCTGCAGAAAAATCAAGAGTGTTTAGCTATATTAATTTTTAAAGATAAACCAAATGAGCGTAGCCCAAGTACCGACCACGTGGACTACGTCATTTTAAGTGAACCGCTTAATTACGTGGATGATGTTTTTCTTCCATCCCAAGCTTACGTTCAAGCCAAGCAATCTAACTGGGAAATATTTTTGTCTTGTGATCAAGCTCTATATTACTTTGATTAGTAACCTACAGTTTGACCACAAGGTAGGTAATGTTTTCATGAAAGTATTTCCTTGTGGTTGAACCCTAGTATCACGTGGATGATATTTTCCTTCCATTCCCATAAATTGAACGTAAGCCAAGTAATCTAGCCGTGAAATATTCTTATTTTCTGATCAAGCTGTAGATTACTTTGGTTAGAAATCTAGAGTTTAACCACAAGGTAATGTCTCCGTGCAAATATTTCCTTGTGGTCGAACACTAGTTACTTGGTTAATTTCAATTTAAACGGATAAAAAAGCACTGATTACATGGCTAAACTCTACATTTAAAATGAGATTCTCCACGTGATCGTGACTTGGATTACCTTCATTTTGCTCGTCTTTAAAATTAAGCATAGCTCATGTGGCCGATAAAAATGGGCAGTTACCCAAAACTAAATCTAGGAAAAAGATGAAAGAGTGTTAACCATCATCATATGCGAATTTTTAAATTAGCAAATACATTATATCGACAAAGATCTCATTTTTCGAGAGAAACCGAATTTAAAACTAATATACTGCTACTTTTAATATAAATAAATCTATAGGAAGAGAACGCAAGGCTGCTTATCATCGCACCCATTCGACCATGCCCTTGCGGTAGATTATCGTATTTTTCTTACTTTTGCATAAATGAAAAAGTAGAGTAATATAAATAAACACAGCATAGATTAAGGTATACGAAGTTCTCAATTTTTTTTTGACAGAAGCATATAAGAAGAGAAAGCAAGTTTACTTACCATCACGCCCATTCGACCACGGGAGCTATGCAAATGGTTAAATACCAGCGAAACTAGCGTAGCCTAAGTACCGAACACGTGGACTAATGTACAGTTTAACTAGGTACCTTTTTCATCCGAATAATACTTAACCCAGGTAATATAGCCGGGAAGTACTTTCGTGAAAACGTTTCCTTGTGATTGAGCTCTAGACTTCTTAGGTTAATAGTCTAGAGTTAGATCACAAGATAATGTTTACATGAAAATATTTCCTTGTGGTCCAGTCCTAGGTTAATTGAGTTGAGTTCAATTTATTTAGATAATAAGAAGCATTATTTCCGTGCTAAACTCGACATTAAAAATGGCGTAGTACACGTTATCGATACTTGAGTACCCATCTCTAGTTTGCCTTTAAATATAACATAGCTAATAGAAATGGGTGGTCAACATGGTATTTTTTCTTATCTTCGCATACATGAAAGATAAAAACAAAATTCATATATTTAAAAGTTATAGCTCTACTATTTTTTAACTGAGTTTCTTATTTGCGTTTTTCTTTTGTGCTAATTGAGCTCAATAAAATATTACTGTATATTTCTACCGTAGCATATAAACCAACTGCCTTTAAATGCCATCCTAACGAACTCGGGCATACGGCAAGCAACTTTGAAAAGTTAAAATTAGAGTCCCTAATAAGATGTAGCCGGAGAGTCCCTTCGTCGGCAGACCTGTGTAATTGCGAATTGGGGTGTTGCATTGTGTGTCACCTTGGTGATCATCTCCGGAGCCAAAAGGTTGCTATAGGAGTGCTCTGTGGGTCGTGAATTTACCTCGACCGGAAATATCGTTGTATTTCAGGTGTGAAGTCTCGAGTATATTATTGAGAGCATGTACAGAGGGGCATTTATTAAAAGGAGACATTCTGAGATAGATGAGAAAATTACTTATGGTTTGCTGTGCAGAAACTAATTTATGAAATATTTTACGATCGAAAATAAATGCATGATAAAACCATTTATTCTTCAAAATTTATCTCTTTTTTTAACATTAACATTCAACTAAAAATCATTAAGTGTATATACCGGCTGTAATCAAACTATCGCTAAATAAAAATACCAAGGCTGAAGGCAAGCTTTGTTTTTCGTCAATTCTCAAAATATTTTTAAGATTGTGAGCCAATATCTGAAACGTGAACTATTTTCACTCTTACCGAAAGAAAACAGAAGTATGGAAAAAGCAGAGCCGACCAAAGTTTGATACTGGATATATTTTTATGCATTAGCAAATCAGTGGAGGTAATTAAAAACTGGAATTTATTAACTAAAAAAATATCACACGAAGTTTTATCATTGGTTGAAGAGAAGCTAAAAAATGTAAAGGGAGAATCCAGACAATAAATAAATGGCTCGGATCAAATAATGCTATTTCATGAAACTGATCCAAAACATCTCTTTCTGATAGGTAGCATCCATTTAACAAAATAGTTCAGTAAATTTATTTAAATATTCCAAGGAGACCAACAGAGCACTCATGTATTTAATGATTTTATCGTTTACGTTCGACAAGCCATCTTCCAATGCGACATCAGAGCAATATTGGCACTTTCATAGAATTCCAAATAGGTAGGTCTGAAGAAGAGGTCCAACGAAGTGGCTTGCGAGATCTCCTGACCCAAGACTACTTATTCCAGTAGATCACCTTTAAGTTCGTGGTTAATATGGTCACTATATTAATACTTGCAAACCGGTTTTATAAATGCATGAGTTTTATTAATGGGATAATATTATTAAATTATTGACTAAATTACCTACATTCCCCTTTTTGGGATTTAGGATGTAATATGATTTCTAGATTTGCAAAACTGAGTATCAGCAACGTTGCCAGATCTTTAGATTATTGTGCTAATAATATAACATTTTTATTCTTAACAAAACATCAAATTTATTTCTTCAGGAGTACTAAGATTTATTTAAATTATTTCTGAGATCTGATTTTTTTACTTCGAACGAAATTTTATACTACATGTTAGTTGGACATCCTCATTTCAGTAATAGTATCGGCATGATCTCAAATATACTCAGTTTTCTGCTGACACCGTAACATTCATGTCTTAAATAGACTATTCCACAAATTTTACTGCAGTCGACTGCTGATGTCCACTTCTATATTAGACTTTCACTTCCAGTACTTTCTAAGTTCTGGCAAACTGAAAGTGCCAATTATTGATTTAATAACTGAAAAGCTAGCACCACAAGATTTTAAATCTCAATCTTAAGACAAAGAAAATCAATAAAGTGTTTCTCTAAGTGTAAAGAAAAATCTATGAACATTTTAGGTTTAATAATTTCAGCTAAACGAAATTAAAGTCTTGAGGCTATTTTATTTTTATTGAAATCTTGTATATTTTCAATTTTTTTCTCTGGTTTCTATAAACTAGTAACAGAACTAACTCAAACGTTTGCTGCGCAAAGTCATTATTGCTGTTCCAACAATAGTTTTATTTCATTTTCAAATTTATTTTGACTAGCGCTCATTAAGTTAATTAATCTATGCTTGCCCAAACTGGCCAAAACTAATCCAAGCAGAACCAGAAAAGTCAGTACTAACCCAAATTAATCATTAGCTAATCTAAAGCGGGTTTAGCGCTCTCTAATTTACACAAACCCACCAAAACTAACCCAAACTAACCAAAATAATTTCACAGATAACAACAGCGGTATTACCAGCTATGTCAATTTTACTGCAAATACCTAAGCATTTCTATTTTGAGGTAAGGGTCAACTTTCGTTTGCCTGAAAATTTCTAAATTTACAAACTATTTTTTAGTTTCTACAAACACCTTCTGAACATCTTCTATCTTAATTATAGTATTATTTAACAGAGCGCTTTAATTTACCTATTTCGTACTAACCAAAACTCTCCAACACTAACGCAGACTAACCAAATCTTACCTAAAAGTAGAAAATATCTTCCGAGTTCGCAGAAAAAATTGGAATATATTGCATCTTCTGTCAGCTAGCAAAAAAAATCTATAAGCTTATTTTTTAAAACAATTTCAGCTCAACGACATTTGAAGTCTGGAAGCTAATGTCAATTTTTTTTTTGGTTTCTACAAAGCTTCCTGGACACGAAAGGAAAGTCTTATACCCCGGAAGACCAATATTTTTATTTTTATTATATTTTTACTTTTATATTATAAAGTGAAAATAATAAGGAAATTTTCCACGCCGAAAGTTTCGCGGAAAAGAAATTGCAATGTAATGTTTCTGTAGCTGGTAGAAAAACTCTATAAGCTTATTTTTTATGATTTTAGGTAAACGAAAGTTGAAGTCTAGAGGCTAATTTGGTTTAACTGTAACTATTTAATTATTTTTGGTTTCTAGAAATCTTTCTAAACACGAAATAAAAATATTCTGCTCCATTTTAATTATATTTTAATTTTTTATAGTCATATATGATACCAAAACTAACCAAATGCAAACTAGCGCAAGCATATAGAAAGTGTCCGTAGAAAGAAATTACAATACAGTGTTTCCGTAGCTTGTAGAAGTTCTCTATAAGATCTATAATTTCAAGCAAATAAATGTTGAAGTGGGCGGCTAATTTCTTTCAACTAGAATCCTCAGTATATAGAAAAAAAAAATTTGGTGTCGATAAAGTTTCCTGAACGCGGAGAAAAAGACTGCCGTAAAAAGTCAATATTTAAAATTTTTTTAATGTATTTTTTGGCCAAGCGCTTCTAGGCCAAGCGACAGGGGGTTTCTATTTGCAAAAGGTCGAACAGAAATGAAATTTTGTGCGATGGTAGAGATAGGTCCCCTGATAGTACATTTAAGTTTGCGACCTCGGGGGGGTGCCGCTCGAGGGGTAGGGGGATGAAAACTCTGCTTCGCGGCGCTTGGAGGAAAGTAGCACCGTTGGAGTAGGTGCTATAAAAAAAAAGTTCAAATAAAATATGTAGAAAACAAAATTACGCACAACTTTGGTTTTATGCACTTTTTCGCTCCGACCAATATTTTCTGCTCTACGGCGCGCCAAACTTGGGGGGTAGTTTGCAAATTTTAACAAAATCAGAGTTTAATCGCGGATTGAATCAAATATGGCTACCAAACAATTGGATATGGGCATTTTTCATCACGATCTACGGTCGATATTTTCTTAGTATTGCTGACCTACAATAACTCTTTTTTATTTTAGTGCAAACATAATACAAGAAAATATAATTTTCAAATCGTTTCCACACCACCCTTGAGGTAGAGCTGATCGGCGCGTTCCACGGTCGATATCGGAGTTTTATGACATTAAATTGAGTCCTCATCGTCCTCTGTTGGATCGGAAACGTTTTCGGCATCTTCTGCGATGTCTTCCTCCAGCAAAATGTGGTTACTAATGTTTTCGCAGGACGTCCCAGTACAGTATAAACACAAATCCGAACATTTCAATCCTGCTTTACGGCAACCACAAGCAGGACCACAACCTTTCTGACATCTACAGGAGATAGTCTTAAGCAGAACCTCTTGAGCTGGTTCCTTTAAGATGCGTATAGCGTCTCGTCCTGTTGCGGTTTTTCGCCATCCATGATCTTCTGGAGTTTTGTGGACTCCCCGTCAGTTTTGAACTTGACAATAGGTTCGTAAGGAATGATGATAGCACGCATCGGATGTTGGTGGCAGTGACGCAAGATTAAAGGAGTTTTTGGAGACGGCCCGTACAAAGTCAGTATACCGCAGAGAATCTAACGTGAGATGTTTGCTGTCTGCACCATACTGCCGCAGCATAAACAGTTCGCCAGCGGCTGCTACTTTCGTGAGTTCTGCATTGGGGTCATCAAATACCTCAATCGTCTCGGTTATTGTAGGATTTTTTTCCAAAGTTTTAAGGAATCGAATCTTGCCTTGATTGAATAACGCCGATGTGGTGTCACAACCACTAAAGGCATGTACAAATAAAAGACATTTCGCAATAGATTCATTATATTGGAAGCTCTGGGGTGAATAGAACACATCCTCCTTATTGCCTCTACCCGGCTTGCGAAAGTAAACATTGGGGATATCTCTGGCTTTAGCAGTCAACAGCACAAGTAAATCTACGTCTTCGGCAATAACGCAAACGGAGGAAAAAGAGGAAGCAAGTTCGATAGCAGTCTGCACAATTAATGTATCTGCATCTTCGACCGCCTGCTTAAAAGTGTAATTCTCTGCTTTCAACTTTATCTGCAGCATTGCAACGAGGCGCCTTTTGTTAAACCTGTTCGATAAAAAATTTTCTTGCGACACAGTTGGAATCATGGATTCATCGAAGATTACATTCGTGCTGCTTTGAACGGCGGTTTCTTTCAGCAGATTTCGTACCTGCTTCTGTCCCACTTTCGGGATATCCATCAAAAATAACAGTAGTATTCGGCCCATAATGCCTTTTAATGTAATGAATGTAATTTGCACAAATGATTGCAAATGAATTTTGACGGCCCCACAGAACACGATGGAGCAAGAAGCCAGTAAATATAACAATAGACAGTTTTCGAGCACTATTTTACAAACAATAAAAAAAAATTTGGTGTGTGCTTAAGACCGCACGACAGAAGTGAAAACTTCAATTAGCGGGGTCATCGTTTGTCAGAATTTCGATCCCAGCCTTCGTTGCAGAGATATGGGCGAAAAACGGATTTCCCCCCAAAATTCCCCTTTAAACTAGAGCCCCGGTCCCCCCCGTTTGGCCTAAGGTGGCCCCCCATAGGGCGCACCTGCCATAAAAATATCGACCCCGTACCTCTTCCCGTTCTCCCAAAATTAATTATTTAAGTTTTTCCTTTCGCCCCCCTCTCCTGGCCAAACGGGGGGAGGTACGGGGTCCCGTTTTCGTCCAGGATTTTATTTTTACCTTGGCTACCTCCCCTGAAAATTTCAGCCCTCTACCTATACGGGAACATGGCAGTAGAAGGAGCGTTACGTTACATATCCGAGCATGACGCGTGATGCGTGACGGCTCAGTCTCATTCAACCCCGCAAAAAAAAATTGCAAAACGCGCCTGAAGAAGTTTTCACTTCAAAAATATCGCCCGTAGATCATGATAGATGAAAAATGCCCATATCAGAGTATCTAAGGGCGCACTTCAAAAAATCATATCCTTTATAATATAAGGTCAAATTTAACGAATCAAGCATCAGTTTACTTAGAAAACCTTACTCTTACAGACAAAAAATATACCAGAATTGTTTGGTACCAATATTTGTTTCAATCCGCCATTAAACTCTGATTTTGTTAAAATTTGCAAACTACCCCCAAGTTTGGCGCGCCGTAGAGCAAAAAATATTGGTCGGAGCGAAAAAGTGCATAAAATCAAAGTTGTGCGTAATTTTGTTTTATACATATTTTATTTGAACTTTTTTTTTATAGCACCTACTCCAACGGTGCTATTTTCCTCCAAGCGCCGCGAAGCAGAGTTTTCATCCCCCCACCCCTCGAGCGGCGCCCCCCCGAGGTCGCAAACTTAGATGTGCTATCAGGGGACCTATCTCTACCATCCCACAAAATTTCATTTCTGTTCGACCTTTTGCAAATAGAACCCCATATTTTGTACCCAACGCTTGGCCTATTCTTACTATTCCAAACAACCAAAACCAAACCAAAACGAACCTATAACTCGACGCGCCGAACAGATTCACCAAACACGGAAAACACGGATACAATAATTCTTCTTATTTTATGATTCCATTGATTCCAAACATAGGAACTTTGATTGACACACTCTATTTTTATTTTTTGTATTATGGATAAGAAAAATCGAAATGAAAAACAAAACATTGGGTCGATTAAATCATAAAATAAGACGAATTGTTTCCGCGATTGGTGAATCTGTTCGGCGCGTCGAGTATAAACTCTCTAAATTAAAGAACGTTTAGCCACAGTCACTTTAAAGCAGGGCGCCCACTGAATTTGCAAAGACCGGCCCGGCACGGCCAGCACGGCCGGCAGTTTTTGCCCCTCCAAGAATACGAAGCAGAGCTGGCGGGCCCGCGCGGTTCCGATTAAATGGGCGCTACCTCGTTTGTCGTGCTGTTCCGATTCAGTGGGCGCTCTGCTTTACCCCTAGCCCCGAAGTAGAAACACCAGCAACGCTGCCTGGTGATATGTTAGCCACCTGACATTGACAAGTTCGTATGCAATTTTAATGGAAACAGGTCGCTTCTCTTCGGTACTCCTAATTAAATTGCATTTTTTACCGGGTTTTCGTTGATATTTTACAAAATCCCTTTGTGAAATGATTGCCCAGAACGCCTACGAAGTATTAGTTACTATTTTTGGTGCGGATTCCCCGGTACAGGTCCGTATCTGCAAGGAAAAAGATACAAAAGTAAATTACAAGCTGATTCATATGATAATTAAAAAACATTAGGAATCAGTGCGATATTAAGATGGAGCAATAGAACAGATTTGTATAGTAGAAACTAAAGGAAACAATGGAGCAGAAAGCAGGAGAAACTAGTGAAGACGACGAGGATAAGGAAAATATAATTTTATATGGAACAAGTACTCAAGAAAACTAAGAAGAAACAAAGAGCAACTAAGAATAAACTAAAACAAACACAAAAATTAAGTGAAAGGCAAAGGCCCAAATTGTTTACATTTGTAATATAAAACGCAGATGCACAAAATTATATAAAAGAGCACTTAAAAGATTAAAATATAAAGGAAAATAATAAATTGTATATAGTGAAACAGAAAGCATTTCAACATAAATAAGCATAATATAAACACGAGTGTTAATAGATAAAATCACTTAGGAAATTATTGAACTGTATATATAAAATTAGACAATATACATAGTACACAGAAAAACATATAATATCACACATAGGACAAAAAAGAGAGATAAGTCGAATATAGTATACAGCGCAAATGTAATAGAAAATTTATATTGACATTTAGGAGGCTAAATATTAGTGAGAAAGCTAGTAAAATATGTATGCAAAATAAACAGTTGAAGCAGATGTGAAGATGTATATAGAAAAGCAGAAGTAAATGGACCAGTTTCATGATTATCATAACTGAAAAAAGCAGAAAAACTGAGGTGCCATTGAAACTGTGTATCGAGAGTATATACAAGAAAGAATAACTGTGTATACAAGAAAGAATTATAAAGTAAAGTGTTCTCCTGCCTAAATAAGACTGCAATTATGGATTATCTAAATGAGAAAGTCACAGCAAAAAATGTAGGTTTGGAAAGCTTGAGCATGGACTAAAATAGCTTACTGATGATCAAGGAAGTCTAAGCAATATTGTTGGTGTCATAGAAGCTTTAGCAGAGCATAGTTCCCAGGTGAAACGTTATATATGCAAGAAATGTTTATGTAAAGCATGAAAAATAAAGAAGAAGCATACGTTGAAATAATTGAGGAAATATATAAGCAAAAGTTGTTTATGTAAAGTGAAAAATATACATAAAGTCAATAAAAGTGATAAATAATGAAGCCGGTCGGGGTCGTTTACGTTACTCTAATGGCGGCACATTCTGTGTCCAGGTCAATTTTATTGATAGTGCTGTTTATTTTGGCTTATTGCCGATTTGTAGGTATAAGTAGGTAAGTGAATTAGATTCTAAATTAGTGAAAAATATATATAGTTGCATAATCTTAGATTAGAAAGGAGGTAAGTCGGTACCTTTTTTTACATTTATTCATTCATCTAATAAATATGATATGAGTTTGAATTGACCAAGTACTAAGGCTATAACCGGTTTAAAAACTTATCTAACTTATCTAACTATAATTACAAAGTAACAAAATATAACAGTATGTTATTTGGCTAGGTATAACGCAACAAGTTGCAGACGAAAGACACTTATAATCACAATTCTTGAAAATATTGTTGTACATACACAATATGGCAACACTGGATCATGGCCGCCGGTTTACGTAACCAAAAAGCTAAAGTCAACACATGAGAAATAAAAACATTGCCGGTCGTATTTAGTTGTGGTTATTATTGTAAAAAGTGCTTCATTCTCCGATTTTTAGATGTCAAACAACTAAATAGACCGATTAATTTTGATTTTGCTTTGGAATAGTTGAGAGATTTTATTCCGGTAAAGCTTGTCGCGGCCTCAAAAATATATTTAATTTGCACAATACGCTAGCTAAGATTAAATATTATATTTTATTTTTACCTTCGTCATTCTCCTTGTTCTCTAACGTCTATTGCATTGCCATTTCCACAATATATTGAGCTCTTGACATGTTTTTATAACACTTACTTGTCATGTTTACATCATAAAAATGGAAACAAAAACTCGACTTGATTTTTTTTGTCTGGAATTAAAAGGAAAAGCATAGAGATACTAATATGAAAGAACCTGTGAAACAAACTTTATATAGAAATTAATGTAAACGCGTGGTATTTAGCTTTCGCATACTTTGACATACTAAACATAATTAACTTTTAACTAGTTATATAATATATATATAATAAGTCATATATAATATAAGTCAATACTGCTCTGATGGCAAAAGTTTTTAGAGATGAGAGATACAAAAACAAATTTTACTTAAAAGTTAAAAATTCATCAAAGACTCTATACAATTTTACAAGCAAAAATAGGAGGTACTAGTAAGAAGATAAATCTAAATATTCTAATCACAGATGTTTTAAGATATATTTAATTTGTTAAGATATAATTCCCTAGTTTTGATTATCAATTCATACTGTTTTGTATCAGCGTAATCTTAATTAGTTTGGTTATGAGTTCCTGATATTAATAATCCTGAATTCCTGATTGAATGTAGTTGAAAAATAAGTATGTATTTATGTACCTATCGAGCTATGTATATATAATACAACAAATTCCATGTACGAAAATATCACACTTGCATAAAGCGAAAAATCAAAAACAGGGTAATAATAATTACCCTGTTTTTGGTTTCCTGTTTAGGTTAGTAGAAAGGAATAAAAATGATGAGTTTGAATAATGAAACTTAGCTAAAACAAATTATTATTATTATTGATAGCATGCACGAGTTTCACAATCACAAGACACATTTCAAATTTAAATTCGGATTTTATAGATATACTGTAAGTACAAAGTAAGAGACATTTAATCCAAAATGAGTATTTCGACTACCAGGTTTAAGTAAACCAACGGACATTAATAAAGGGATGCTCTTTCATATGTGTGCTATTTTAAAAAAAATTATTAATGACACTTTGAAAAAATAAAAGTTATGTGTTAATGTTTAGTGACTGGGTGCAATACTGCCTGATAACGATAAAATCAAAAATAATTTCCTTCGTATACAAAGTGTTCGAAAAATAGACGGAGATATTTTAGAGGGTGATTATTTGTTGAAAATATAAAAAAAACTTCTGTAAATATGGGTCCGGAAATGCAGAGTTTTTAAGATACAGGATGTTAAATAATAAAAAATTAAAAATTAAGTTATTAATGTCTTAAAAAGTAATATCTCGATTCTGTTGAAATTTGGCAATGTTATTTGTTGTATTAAGAGGCTAATTTAGCCCTAAATAGATTAAAATTATTAAGTCCAGTGACGTCACGGGCCCCTTAGCGAATATTATTATCAAAAAAATGTACGCCACTACCTTTTTTGTAACTATAATATTTTTTTTTGATTAAGCATCTAAAAATACAACTTCTTAGCCTCTAGTATTTTTTTCCTATCTCACTTCGATTTCGAGAAAAAAATAATAAAAACCGTTTTATTGCATGCCACTGGACAAAATTGGTTTATCAATTTTTGCTAAAAAAATCACAGTTACGATTTTATTTCCTAATTTTTCTATTGTTTGTATGGGAGTAGCATAAGCCATCGTGTTAAGGTGTCCCCACAAATAAAAATCTATTGGATTAAAGTCGGGGGGGCGAGGTGGCCAGTGAATTGGTCCACCTTTTCCAATCCAATTTTCATCAAAGATGTTATGCAGATGAGTTCTGACAGGCATACTAAAATATAGATGAGCTTCATCGTGCATAAAAGTTCTTTGGTTACGTATATATTTACTTCTTCTAGCAGTACGGGCTATTTTTGTTGAAGAACCTCTAAGTAAGATTCGCCGTTTTAAGGGTAAAAAGAAAGGACCAATTAAATTGTCACCAACAAAACCCATCTACACATTTAAAGAAAATTATTCCTGGTGGCGACATTGTACGAAAGCATGGGGATTTTCGTGACTCCATACATGACTGTTATGGTAATTAACAATACCATCCCGCCGAAATCCTGCTTCGTCCGTAAAAAGTATGGTTTCATTAAAATTCTTATTATTATTAATATCATTGGCAAAACTGTAAACGAGATAGAAATCTCTTCGTAGTAATGCTTGCACACGTTGGACATGATAGGGATACAAGAGTTGCTCGGAGAGAACCTGCCACACAGTGCTGTTGGAATGATTACTCCCTAATCTAGTTGCTATACTCCTGGTACTGATACCACGATTTTGTTCCACGGCACGTAACACTGCCTCGTCAAACTCGGGCGTTCTTACGGACCTCGGCCGGCCTCTAGCATTGATGGGAATGGCAAAACTTCCTAAATAACATTATTGTTAAAAACATCACAAAAAAAAAAGAAAATTTATCTCTTTCCCTTAATCTACGGTCTACGCTTTCAAAGGCTTTACGGTCTGGAAGTTGCCGATGAAGAAACGCTTCTGCTACTGTTACTATAAGCACGTGCATACATTACATGCATATCTGCCATTTTCAAAAAAGTGTAATTTTCTATCACAAAAACCGAGACAAAAACTTATGTGTATAATTCTATTCCAAAAGAACTGACGCGCAAATGTCAAACCTCCATGCAGAAATGATTATTTGTTTTCCAAGGCACTTGTAATTTTTTTAGCAAAAATTGATAAACCAATTTCGTCCGTGACATGCAATATAACAGTTTTTATTTTTTTTTCTCGAAAACGAAGTGAGATGGGAAAAATTACAAGAGGCAAATAAGTTGTATTTTTAGATTCTTAATCAAATAAAAAATATTAAAGTTACAAAAAAGGGGGGGGCGATCCATTTTTTTATAATAAAATTCTCTCCCGCGCCCCCCCCCCCCCCCCCCCCGAGATGCCACTGGACTTAGTAACTTTAATCTATTTAGGGATAAATTAGCCTCTTAATGCAACATATTTGTTGTATTAAGAGGCTAATTTATCATTGCCAAATTTCAACAGAATCGAGTAAATATTTTTAAGACATTAATAATTTTATTTTTATTTTTTTTATTTAACTTCCTGTATCTTGAAAACTCTGCATTTTCGGACCAATGTTTATAGAAACTTTTTTTCATATGTTTTAACAAGGAATTACCCTCTAAAATATTTCTGTCTATTTTTCGAACATCCTGTATATGGTCGATTATGCACCATCAAAATGAATAATTTTTGCTAAGGCACCTCTGGCATAACTCTCCGGTTACATCCATTTAGGGGGCACTAATGTTCCGACTATCGGTGTTGTATATCCACTTCGGACTTTATCGTCCACTAAGCCTATCTAAATGAAAGTTGTAATCGTAGTAGCCTTTGACCGGTTGCCTGGCGACCATGCACCCTAACACCGATACAAAATGTGTTCAGCTTGCAGATTAGACCTATTTTACACGAATTTCAATTGCTAATAGTTTAGTCGCCTTTTGGATTATATTCGACGCTGCAGGAATCTTCCCAGCGCAATACTGAATGTATTAGGATTAAGGGTCAAGTCGTTTACATTCATTATCTTAGACGGATTTGGTTTGTGAACTTGTTACGACGAGACAGATTTCAATTGTAGAACGCACGTACCAGGGAAAGGATTCACGAAGAGGGACGGGTTAGTTTGGGTTAGCTCTGTTATGCACATGATTCTCACATTTTAGTTCGTTTTTATAAATTAAATGATGATTCAGAAGTGAAACCGGAAAGATAATAATTATTTCGTTACATGGTTTTTCATATTCTAAGATTTCTTTCTAACAAAGTGATTTTTATGCAAATTTCTACATACGGCTGATTTCTGCAATTGAGTAAGGTTTCGATAAAAGTTAAATAATTTATACATAGGTGGAGCTACCATTAGAATGGTACGAGTAGTATTTCTACATCGTTTTCTATAACAATATTTTTATTGGTGATAATAATTCTAATTAATTTAGGAGTCGTCTCTCTTCTTTCGACGCGGTTCGGACCGGTATTGAAATAAAACGGCCAGCCAGGCTTTGTCTCTGATTTAACGTCGAGGTGAGCAGGCCATTTTTATTTTTGCTGGTTGTGATTTTGCACATTCAGTTTTTAAGTTTTTCGAATTTATTTTTCTGTTTTAGGAATGTCTTAGGACAATTTTCGGAATATAAAGGGATTTTCAAAGCTGTGATCTGGTCAACAATATTTCTGATTAGATATCTGAAGTAGATTTCTAATATCTAAATTTGTAAATTGTATTCTTTTTTCATCGTGGCCATCTTGGCACTTTTAAGGAAATGTTGTTGAGTATATGGTCTTATTGGAACCTTTATCGAATATAGTTCGATATATTTATCTTGAATTTTGTTAACGTTTACAGAAATATTTAACTTCGCAGTTTGAAGTTAGCAAGGAGAATTTGTAACTAACACCATTTTATTACCAGTTTCTGTTGGTTTTTATGTTTTTAGCAAATTCCTGGTACCAATCCAACGTTTTTATAAAGTCATCCAGTGACTGATAGGCCCTTGCCAAATTTGGGAAGAGACGGATGGTTAATCATTAAACCTTCAGTTTGCTGCCGGTAGAGGAATTCGGATATCCCACTTTCAACAGGCTGAGGTTGTAGCCTTTTTCAAATTTTGGCATGAACAAATGCTACTGCTTTGCTTAGTTATATTTATTTTTATTTATAACCACAATTTAGTTTGGATTATTTCAATATAGGTACAGTGTATGAAGTACATTACAAGTTATTGAATACACTTTCTATATTTACATTTATGATGTACTAGATACTCATGATATGATCATAACATCAAGGATGATTTTTATCCCTTTCTGAGCTGTAGGTACTCGATTAGGTTCGGAAAACTCCTTTAAAAGTTCTTGTTGCGCAATCCAATTTGCTAGGCTATTAACTTAATTGATTTTTATACTTGAGCTCTCTTTTTATTACCCAGGAAAATGCTCAAAAGCTTTTCTCTGATCTAAAAGTGAATAAAAACTTAAAAAATTGTTCGATACAAATGTAACCTTGAGTGTGTTTATTATTTTATATCAATTGCTAGCAGTACATACCTCAAACGATTGGGAGATCATAAAAGTCATCTAATGTATATTATAATTCGTTTATCTAATTGTGTTTCAGTGTATTGTTTCCTTTTGTTTTATTTATATTTCGAAGAGATTTCGTGTTTTCATTTATTAAGTGTCATTCACCTATCAGTCTATCAGTAAGACAGGCACACCATATGAATTTTGACAGTTAGGTTAGACAGGCTGAAGAATCGACGTTCCCAAGTAACGGTTTCTTTTAAGGCGTATTTACTTGCCGCTTGGCGAATATGGTGTAGAGCAGAAGTTCGGTTAACCGAACTGTGACGTAGGTGGCTCTTCCTGCGCTTGGACTCGCTATTTCAACTAAGTTAAGTTGGCAGCAATGTTTTTTAGTCAAGGTGTTGAAATTTGTTCCGTGAGAGAGAAGGGTCTTTCCTTTTTACGCCGTGCCGTCTGAGCGACGAGTCGATCAGCGAGCGTGCTTTGTGGCCTTTTCGAGGTGTAAATCCTCATGGATTGGTTGAAGTAATTAGGGTCATTAGTTTATGATATTTTTGTTTCATTCAAGTATTTCGACTCGAACCAGGGTGATGGAGGTTACCTATAAAAGTTTTTGTTGAGTTATTGTAATCCTCCCTCTACGTGGTAAGTTACCAAAATGTTCATGCTGTCTTTCAGTCGAATTAATTCTATTTTCCAATCTTTCTAGAAGAATTTATGTATTGCTGTTGCTGTCATGTTGCCGATTCTTGGAACTGACAATATTTGATTTTGGAGAAGTCTCTAGAATCGACACTATTCGTTTTGTTCGACTGGCTATTACCAGGCAATAGGCCCTATAGATAGATCTATAGGTAAGATGAAATGCTAGTTATGTTATGAGTAATCATTTCAAGGTTAGATATTTAGTTTTTGCTAAGACAAACAACTGTTTTTAGGGTCCTCTCCACGGGTACCGCTCTGACACACGTATCTTGCTCTATGCTTTGCATAATTGCGATATCTATTTTTGCGTGTTTTGGATTTAAACCACCATTTGCATATGATGCCCTTGTTGTTATCATCGGCTGGATGTGGCGTACCAAGTTTGGAGAAGTCAGTTTATGATTTGAAGTACTTTGGAGTTGCATTGACAGTACATATACTAATACTTGTATTTATTTGGATAATATTTCAAGATTAAGAATACCTACTTCATGATTTGTAAGTAATATAATTTACCTATTTGTAAAGCTGTCTTTGGCAAATTTAGATTTTCTATAGATTGAACGATTGTACACATCTTAATTTATATCTTTGCGGCAGAATAAAATTCATGAATTTTAAAACCTGTGTTCTATTTACCATCATTCTAGTGACCTATTAATCGGTACGCAGGATATTTGCCTAACAGTTTGTATCTCTCGATTGTCAATAATTGTCAGTATTGTATAAGCTTCTTTTCTATTGTTTTATTGTTTATACGTGTGATTGTAATTGTACTGTATAATTGTTGTTTTGTATCAAGAGATCTCCTCATTAGTAGGGAAAGAATAAAGTATTTATTTTGAGGAAATATTATGCCTTATTGAAAAGCTCCTTCAAAAATTACTTTTCAGGATTTAATAACATTATATTTAAACTGGTAGTGTGTTGTATCAGTTTGAATTTCACTGGGCTTGTTTTAAGTCTCAAATACCATTCTTTCATCTGCTGATCCTATAGCCATACTGACAAGCCGTAATACGGCGAAACGCGTCTATGGATGGGTCGGCAGGTGAAAAAGAACGGACGTACAGAAGGTACAAACTTTCTGATGTAACATTATATTTTTTTTTTGCAAGTTGAGTCATAGTTAACTTGATGGCGCCCAATATCGTTATTAAAGTGTACCGAGGATCCACGAACCTAGCTCTCCACTGCATAACTGGCTGCCGTTCGCATCTACAGGTAGGTTTACTAAAAGGGTTTAGGAAAAGTTGCCAGTTCTCTTTTCTTATTTCTGATTTATGAAATATAATATTGATTTTTGTTTAGAGCTCACCTTGGATTTTTACTTTTTTCTCTGCCGACAGCGGACAGTAAATTTATATCTTTTCTCTTTGTAATTCTAGCTCCTTGCCAAACTTTTAACTAAATTTGCTTTGTTTACCTTTTTTGTGGCACTTAATGCTCACCAGAGCAGGTTTTTTGAGAACGATTGACATTTTGTGAAATGTCGATCGGTTTAATATTGTAATTTTTTACATTTACGGTTTATTAATGCATACATTTGACTTGTAGGAATTTGTATTATTATAAATTCACAATTTTGAAGTAATCATATCTTCCTATCAATTTTTTGACTACTAATTTGCTAATTTTTAGAACTTTTCTATTCAATCAACTTTTTGTGGACCTTATATTTGTTTTGCACTTAATTTGAAGTGTGCTTAAGTCAAGTTTAGTCAATTTTTTTCTGAGTAAACTTGAGTATCAGGATTAATTACGAATCTTGTATTTCATTTATAGATTTAATTCTTAAGTAATAGAGTTTAAAACTTTTTGCTGATTTTGTTCAAATCACTGTTCATTTTTCATTTCTTCTTTTAATATCAATCAACATTCTGGTCTAAAACCAATTTTTTCTGTTTGCATATTCTCACGGAGATTGGCCGAAGAACTCGTATTGACTGTCAAAAATCAATCGAGAGATTGCTGCACAACCTAGACGAACCAACTGCCATAAAAAATCATCTGGTATTATCTTCACCTATAAAGGCCTAATAATAAATAGGCAGCTTGGGAAGAGGAACGAAATGAAGAGACTTGCGTCCAACCAGGGTCGAACGTCTAGATGAAGCTAAGAATTCTATTTGCCAATTCGAAGATCGTTGTAAAGACCAGAATATTTAATTTATAACTAATTTTAATTATTGATTTTTTACTGTTTTTCTTTTGGTCAATTCTAAAATTTAATTAATTGATTTAATTCTCAAACTCTAGAAGAAATTTGTTCAACCAATTTGCTATTTTAACTGATTCATTTTAATTTTATTTATTTAAATAAATTATTGTAAATTTTTTTAAAGAATATCTTTCATTTCCTGCAAGAAACAAGATTCTGCGATTCTCAACGTCTATCAAGTAATTTTTGGTCAGTTCTTTTAAGCTTTTATTGGTACTACTTGACAGTTACTTTGAGAATTAAGGAATGTATGGCGCCCATATAAAAATATATTGCTAACAAATAAGAGGAATCCGCACCCAAATTATCTAGCCGGTTCGTTTCCATAAAATCAGGAACATAATTCGTTACAAAATAAACTGAAATGTAGCATAATCATACAAAAGCTATTTTATAACTGGTAAATTCGACTTTTTTAATATTCGTCAAATATTACAATCAAATAGAACTGGAAACTGTCTGTTAGTAATAATTGAAATTATTCATAGTGTAGAATTATTTAATTCTAAAATAATATCAAAATTTCTTACAGTACTAGGAAACGTGTGTTTATTTCGCTTTAATTCGTTTACATTCGCCATTTGTTTCAAATGATTCACATCAATCATTATAGTGGCATACCAATGAAGCATTCCTTGCACTCGTTTCAAAAATATTTGTTTCATTAAAAAAATCCACCCCTGGCCATTTCGAATGATAAATTTTTGCCGGGCCTGTGGGGAAAATCTACTCGCGCGGAAACTGCGAGTCGGAATGCAAACCGAATTTGTCAAGTCGCGTCCTTTTCGGTCTTCCTTTAAACAATCAGTTCTTTTCTGCATGTCTGCAGGGCGGACAAGGCCCTTTGCGATTCAAAAGGAAACTCATCCGATTCCGTTCGCCTTTGTAAATATTTTAATTTCGTTTCTGTTGGTCTTTCTCTAAGCAATCGGTTGCCCACGTCTTGAGATTTAATTGGATTCGAAATTCAAGACTCTTGAGATTTACTGGATTTTTCAGTGGAGTATTAACGGCATAAGCGTGATATCTATATCATTTCTAATTTTGTATTAAGGCCGAAAATTATCTATCGAGGAATTGGGAGGCTGCGTTGGTAAAATATTTCTCTAAGGCTCAGCACCAGCAGAGTATAGTAAAAAATAGTACATCAGCAGAATACACAACTGTCTCTCCAACAATTAAATTATAATTCAAATCACGCGGGCAGGGTCAGTTAGACATAACAATAGGTCAGTATAATAGTCTACATATATAAGTACCCACTAAAACTAATATATTTCCATATCGCGCATTAATGTATTAAATCATCGCAGAATACAAGTCGCCAACTAACACCAGACGCTAAAAGTAGCAGCTTCATTGAATCCAAGTGCCGCTGTCTAGGTGCTGTGAATGCAAGCTTGGGAAAGATATTACCGCTAGTTGAGGAAGGTCAGCCTTAGAACCGTATGGTCAAGCTGCATATGGTACGACCGGATACAGGTCCGTATCTGCAAGGAAGAAAACACAAAAATAAATTAACAGCTGAATTATATGATTATTAAAAAACATTAGGAATCAGTGAGCTATTAAGATGGAGCAATACAACAGAATTGTACAGTAGAAACTAAAGGAAACCATGGAACAGGAAGCAGGAGAAACTAGTGAAAATGACGAGGATAAGAAAAATATAATTATATATGGAACAAATAAGAAGCTAAGAAGAAACTAAGAGAAACTAAAAATAAACTAAAATAAACACAAAAATTAGATAAGAGGCAAAGCTTAAAATAGTATATATTTGTAATATAAAACGCCGATGCACATAAAAAATTATATATACAAAGCACTTAGAAGATTAAAATATAAAGGAAAATAATAAATTGTATATAGTGAAACAGAAAGCAACTCAACATAATTAATGTATTTAGCGTATGGCATTTCACATATAGATAATAATATTATATGCAGAATATATATATCAAATTTCACAAATAGTTTATAACACAATCATTCTAATCACTAACTAAGATAATAATAATAATATCGTATGTAGATGCTGTCATATTTTAACGTTAAGTGCGGTTATCCATTCAAGGCTTGTGGGTGTAGCGCTAAAAATGTCTGCTGAATCTCCCTGATATGCCCTATTCGTATCCGGTTGAGGCTCTTCCAGATATGTCGTGGGAGTTCAGAGTCGTTGGACTTTTTAACTAGGTCGATAAGGGCGTGTATCTCGGGTGGCACTTTCTCGTTCCAGAAATCATACTATTCGGTGTTAATGTTAAAATTGTCGGCTGATAGTTGTTGGGCTAGTCGGAGCGGTGGGTTTCTGGAACGGAGGCGATTCATTGCTAAGTTTGGGATATCAACATGGATGGGAAGTTGAAGGTAACTTAGTATTTTAGTATGCTCTTTCATCAAGGCTTCTTTTCTCCGTAGGGCAGGTGGGGCTATATGACTAAGCGTTGGAAGCCAGTATAATGGGGTGGTCTTGATACATCCCGTGATGGTTCTCATTGCTATATTGAGCTGAGTATCTACCTTCTTTACATGAGGGCTCTTCATCCACACCGGGGCACAGTATTCAGCTGCAGAGTACACCAAACTAAGCACAGAGGTCCGTAGAGTGTCCGCTGATGCTCCTCAGTCAGTCCCGCAAAGCTTTTGGATTATGTTGTTGCGGGTGCGTATTTTGTGGAAGTGATTTTAAGATGTCTTTTGAATGACAGGGTTTTGTCCAGGGTCACCCCCAGATACTTTGGGAAGTGTTGATAAAAGAGTAATTCATAATTTAAACGGACCTCTAGTTCATGGTTTGCCACTTTATTATTTAAGTGGAAGCAACATACTTCGGTTTTATTGAGATTTGGTATCAGTCTCCATTTTGTAAAATACTCTTTTAATTTACTAAGACCATCAGTCAGATTATTTTCAGTCGGTTTAAACCGCTTATGTTGTACGGCCAAAGCCAGGTCATCAGCATATCCAAACTTTTTTGCGCTAGTTTCAGGTAAGTCAGAGATATAAAGATTGAACAGCATGGGGCTAATATTGACCCTTGGGTGAGTCCGTTATTTAGTTTCCTCTGTTTCCTCATAGTAATCCTCATAATAATAAGACAGTCAGAATACCAACAGAAAGAGAGGTCCGATACCGGCCGCTATGACCTCGACCGCCTGTGCCTTGCGAAAAACATGGATTTGTGCCAATACGTTCTTCCAATTTTTTTCAAAGCATCACTCCCTCTCTTTCTGTCGGTATTCTGATTGTTTCTTATTCTGTGGTATTACCCTGAATCACTCGGAAGTATCTGTCCCCTAGCATATTGCCGATTAGCTTTAGCGTATTTTGGGTTAGGGTCAGGGTATTATTGTGAACAGTTTGTATATGTATGTATTCTGTTGGCAATCTGATCTGGTGATACCTGGTGGTCTTCTCGGATCGGAGGGTTACTTCCTCTAGCTTTTTTAGCAGGCTCCATGATGATCTACTTGATTTTTTGAAATCCAATTCCTGTGTTGTTTTTACCCATTTTTCTCTCCGTGCTTCATTTAGTATTTGCAAGAGGTCATCAGCTGTATTCGAGTCGTCGTTTTCCATATAGAGGTTATAAAGTTCTTCACGTTCGTTGTTCCAACCTGGAATATATTCCTTCCGGCACCCTCTAGGTACGCACTTCTTTGCAGTTGAAACCACAGCACCGACAAATCTGTCATAGTTTTCAGGAGTGGCTGGGATCCATCTTACAACTTTGTCGATTTCATGAGAGAACTTTGCCCAATTCGTCTTTTGAAAGTTCCGTAATGGCCTTGGAATGGACCGCATCACTGGAATCTGAATGCCCACCTCATATATCATTGGGCGATGTTGGCTATGTGGGAAGTCTCCTAGGATTATTTTGGACATGCTGACTGGTTGATTTTGGAAATTTTGGGTTGAGAAACAGAGATCCGGGTTATATTTCCTATTCCATGCAGCGGATCTAAATGTTCCCTTGTCTTTTGCGTCAAATATGAGACTTAGGTTGTTGTCCTCTGCCAATTCTACAAGTGTGTTTCTATTTTGATCATTGGTGTTATATTTCCACATTGTGTGATGGCTGTTGAAATCACCCACATAGATAGCTGGGTGAGGAAATGGGGGCAAAACTTCAGGAGGCCACTGAACTAGCGGGGGCTTATAGATATTTGCTATTGTGAGTTCCTCAACTTTCACCGATATACTGTAGATGTCGTTGTTAGTGCTGGTGTATTCTAGGTGAGCATTTTCTATGTCTCTGCGGGTGTAAGTTGTACAGCCATATATGTTATGGTATGTAGCACCCAATAGGTCATACCCTGATATTCTACCTCTTGATTTGAGAGCAGTTTCATTGTTTACGTGAGTCTCGTGAATGACCACTATGTCTATATTTTTTCTCGCAGGATTTTAGACAGTATTTCGCATTTCGATCTACTTTATCCTTCTACATTTAGTTGGGAAATTCGGAGGCTAGATCCGATATTTCTTGTCGGTTGGTTCTCAAAAGAACCATTTTGTAGTATATTTGGATCCATGTGTTTCGTGGCCAGGAGGTCTTTCAGAAAGATAGGTCTGGTCGCCAGCTATCGTTCTAGCTCATTTAGCACTTGTAAAATTCTTCTATGTACGCGAGCTAGAACTACACCCCAACTCAACATAAATAAGCATAATATAAACCCGACTGTTAAAGATAACTCAACATAAATAAGCACAATATAAACCCAAGTGTTAATAGATAAAAACACTTAGGAGGTTAATGAACTGTATATATAAAATTAGACAATATATATAATACATAGAAAAACATATAATATCATACAAAGGACATAAAAATGGAGAAGTCGAATATAGTATGCAGCGCAAATGTAATAGAAAATTTATATTGACATTTAGGATGCTAAATATTAGTGAAAAAACTAGTAAACTATGTATGCAAAATAAACAGTTGAAGCAGATGTGAAGATGTATATAGTAAAGCAGAAGTAAATGGACCAGTTGCGTGATTATCATAGCTGAAAAAAGCAGAAAAACTGAGGTGCCATTGAAACTGTGTATCGAGAGTATATACAAGAAAGAATAACTGTGTATACAAGGAAGAATTATAATATAAAGTGTTCTCCGGCCTAAATAAGATTGCAACGACGGATTATCTAAATGAGAAAGTCACAGCAAAGAATTTAGGTTTGGAAAGCTTGAGCATGGACTAAAATGGCTGACTGACGGTCAAGGAAGTCTAAGCATAGAAGCTTTAGCAGAGCATAGTTCCCAGGCGAAATGTTACATAAGCAAGAAATGTTTATGTAAAGCATGAAAAATAAAGAAGAAGCATATAAACGTTGAAATAATTGAGGAAAATTTGTTTGTGTAAAGTGAAAAATAGCAATGGCAATGGCAGGAACGTCAAACTGGTGAGAGGAGTTTGATTACGGGGAGTGACGCCCCCGCCATTCCGAGTTGCCATGGGATATGGCGCATCAAATCCCATCGTCCTCAAGTCTGGGGCTGATCAATGACAGTTTGTGACAAGAGGGGCTGCATTGTATTGGCTGGCAGGAACGTCAAACTGGTGAGAGGAGTTTGATTACGGGGAGTGACGCCCCCGCCATTCCGAGTTGCCATGGGATATGGCGCATCAAATCCCATCGTCCTCCCCCAGGCTGGAGAACACCAAAGTACAAAGTCTGGAGCTGATCACTGGGGAGTGATCCAACAAACCCCATTTTTACCCCTGTCAGACTAGGGACCGCCAAAGGAATGAGTCTGAGGCCGATGCTTCGAGTGGAAGCGGCCCTAGGTGGTAGATGCATAAGCCTACTCGCATCGTCCGGTGAAAGACCACCCCACCAGAATTGGGGAGCGCTAAGTGGTTTTCCCAAATCACGTTCCGCTCCCGCGCTGGTGATCTCGGGTTTCACAGTAGGAGTATATGGACATGGTGGTGCTTCCAGGATCAAAATATTCCGGAGGTAAACTCCCCGGCCATTCGGATCTCCTGGCGCTGGGTGGCCCTGGGAGCCCTTCATTCCGCATTTTACAGACAGAAAAGATACCGAACCAATTTAGAATAGATTTCTGCAACATAAGAGGCCTAAATACAAACATAAATTCGGTACACCAACATCTACAAGCAAATAGACCACACATATTAGCCCTTACAGAAACACAAGTATGTTCTACAACCACAACAGTGAACTACCTCTATCCTGGTTACGACTTACATACCCGATTTAGATATAAGTTCGGAATATGCCTTTTTGTCCGAAGCGACCTTTCATGTCATCGCGAGGAAACACTCGAACCGAACAACCCTGACGTCATGTGGCTCAAGTTCACCGCCAAGGGATTAACCAAGTTTATATGTTGTCTCTATCGCCCTCCGAGCGATAGAGCCTACCAAAACTTTTTCTCAACACTAGCTACCACCTTTGACTCAATACAGGTCGATCACCCTAGTTCAGAAATAATCGTTCTGGGAGACTTCAATGCCCACAACACCAACTGGCTCAAACATCACAACAAGACCGACAACGAAGGTAGAGAGGCTGAAGCATTTGCCATCAGCTGCGGGCTTACTCAACTTGTAGACGAACCAACTCGAATCTCAGAGAGGAGCGAATTCGCCGCCCTCCTGGATCTTTTTCTGACCACCAATCCTGACCAGTACAAGGTTACAGTTGGTCCGCCATTAGGTACCTCTGACCACAAACTTATTACAACGGTTTGTGAATTGCCACTCATACAGAAGGATCCACCATTGCCTCGCAAAATCTGGCATTACAATTCTGCAAACTTGGACGATCTGAGGCAGTTTTACCTAGATTTTCCTTGGCTCGACGTCTGCTTTGCCACTGACGACCCGTCAGACTGCTGCGAAGAGATCATGCAAGTAATCTCCTCAGGAATGGAAGCATACATCCCAAATTCCATCAAGTTACCATCAAAAGGAAAGCCCTGGTTCGACAAAAGATGCGAAAGAGCTGTAGGAAGGAAACAGCAAGCCTATAAGTACTGGCAGCAAAATCAGACCGCTGAAAATCGCAATTATTTTATCGAAGCGAGAAACGAGTGCAAGCTTGTGATCGACGAAACTAAGGACAAACACAATCAAAGGATCAGGAATAAACTTTTGCAATGCCCCAGTGGCTCCAGGAATTTCTGGTCGGTAGCAAAGGCAGTAAGTAACAACTTTACAAAAACGTCTCTCCCACCTTTGACGGACGAACGTGGCATCACGGCGACTACAGCCAAGGAAAAAGCAAACATGCTCGCCAAAATGTTTTCATCGCACTCTACCTTAGACGTGCCCCAAAGCAAGACTCTCCCCACTATACCGAACATCAATACCACCATGGCAGAAGTCAAGTTTTCTCATCGTGATATTCGCAAAATCCTTAAAGAACTAGATACGCAAAAGGCATCAGGACCGGACGGAATACCTGCCATCGTGCTAAAGAACTGCGCCAACGAACTAACACCTGTTTTTTCCAGGCTTTTTTCTCTTTCTTACAGAAAAGGGATTTACCCATCCTCTTGGAAAGTCGCTCGAGTGCAACCTGTTCCAAAAAAAGGCAAGAAAACTACGCCCTCAAACTATCGCCCGATTGCCTTGCTTCCAATAATCTCCAAAGTCATGGAACGTGTAGTCAACCAGCAACTACTCAAGTACCTCGAGAGCAACAGAATAATCAGCGATAATCAATACGGCTTTCGCAAAGAGAGATCGACAGGAGATATATTGGCCTATGTCACTCATATATGGAGTAGGGCAATTGAAAACTACGGAGAGTCTCGAGCGATTGCGTTGGATATTTCAAAGGCATTCGACAGAGTTTGGCATGACGGACTGCTCAACAAACTGCCGTCCTTGGGACTGCCCGCCTCTCTCTGCAGCTGGCTGGCCAGTTTCCTTAAGAACCGATCCCTACATGTTGCAGTCGATGGACACATCTCGGACACATTTACCATCAACGCGGGCGTGCCTCAGGGCGCAATACTTTCACCAACTCTGTTCCTCATCTATATTAATGACCTGCTGATCGAAACGAATAATCCTGTTTACAGTTTTGCAGATGACAGTACCCTTGTCTCCCACTTTAGATCAGAAAAACCCTTACCAGCGACTGAGACTCATCACCGCAGACAGGAACAGATTACAGCAATTAATCAAGACCTGGAGAAAGTTCAAACTTGGGGCGACCGAAATTTGGTCCAGTTCAATGCAGCGAAGACCCACGCAGCAACGTTTACTAAGAGGGCCAATACAGCGGGCCCTGACATCATTATGGCAGGATCGACCATTCCTTCATCCTCGTCAATCGGGCTGCTGGGTGTCTCGGTCAACAGCAATATGTCATGGCATGACCATGTTGCTAACATCGCAAAATCAGCCTCCCAGAAGCTTGGTGCGCTATTTCGCAACAAGAAACTCTATACACCGCAGCAGTTGCTCTTGCTGTACAAAGCGCAAATAAGACCGTGCTTAGAATATTGCTCACATATCTGGGGTGCCGCACCAAAGCATACCCTAAAGCTGCTGGATTCCATTCAGAAGAGAGCTGTGCGTCTCGTCGGCGATCCGGAGTTGACCCGGAATCTGGATAGTCTGGAACATCGCAGACATGTGGCCGAGATGTCTCTGTTTTACAGATACTTTCACGGCAGATGTTCCCAGGATTTGGCCCACATAATCCCGCCCCTGGCAACTCCCGTCAGGCAGTCCCGACAGACGGCAGGGGCGCACCAGTTCGTCGTACAACTAGAAACACCTAGAACATCGCTTTACCAGAACTCCTTTGTCTGGCGCACTGCATCACTGTGGAACTCACTTCCAGGACATCTGTTTCCCACTAATTACAACCTACAAATATTCAAGAACCGTGTCAATCAACATCTTCGCACACACACCGCTCGTCGAGCGCCATAGGATCTACCTTTAGTGTGTGTGCCACTGCCATAAAAAAAAAAAAAAAAAAATACATAAGGTCAAATAATGGAATAAATATATAAGCAAAAGATGTTTATGTAATGTATGTTTAAAGGTGAAGCATACATAGATAAAGAAATAATGAAATAACAAGCCACGTAATCATAAGCATAGATATACATAGAATAAAGTGAAGCTGCAGTAAGAAAAACTCCAGGTATGGATATCTAATATAATAAAGTTAGAAACAATGAAAATAGAAACAAATGTATATAAGGTAATGGATATGTAAGCGATATCACAAAGAGAAGTATATAAAGAACAGAAATCAATTGTAAATAATCTGCATATATCTTTACCGAACTTTACCTTGAGTGCATGCTGCATGGACCGCAATCCAGGACACAGGACTCAGCCAACCGAACAATCACATATACATCAAGGATCAGTGGAGGTCCATACTAGTTTCTGCAGCAGACCCTCATGGGTAAAACCTCAAATAATTTAAGAGGATGTCAAACAATGCTAAAAATTAGATTGCAGTGAAGGCTAGGTAGGAAATGGCAAAGGATCTGATGATATTTTGTATTGTATAGCTATAATGTGATGTTGTAATATGCGACAGGTATTCTCGAATTGAGGTTTTTTCCTTTAAAAGCGCTAGAGGTCGTGTCAACGTGTGAACTACTTAAATGCCTAAACTACTAAATAAATAAATAATAAGTTTGAACTTGAACATGGAAATGATTTTATAAACATTAAAGGCAAACTCTAAACAACTCGAGCAGAAAACGGGAGCGATTATCAACGTTAAACATGCAACGCTCAGCAAATTTTATGATATAAATACGCCAGCGAACCTTCAGTTGAATAGACTTTTTTGTCTCACCTAATCCTGAGTCGTCTTGCTCGAGCATATTGCCCGCGGACTCAATCCCCTTACCTGAGTCGTCTTGCGCGAGCATATTGCCGCGGACTCGTCTTCCCTCAGTCTTACAAGTGGAGTCTATAGGAAATTTATTAAAAGATAATTTTCAAAGTAAAAATCGGTGAAGCTCAAGTGCAAATTTTAAATACAAACTCAATGTGGAAATCTAAAGTGATACTAATCCAAACTCACTATAAATGAAACACAACACAAACTCTTAAGAAACACTATATTTATAAAACAGTGACCAAAGACTTATAAACAATCCATAAATATACCTCAGTCGAGAAGGCATGAGCACCTTAGTACTTGGGTATAATATAATTTTGTCAACATTTCTGACCGATAAACATTGTTAATCTTTTCTCGTTAAGTTTGACCAATATACGATGTTATTTTTTATCCGAAGTGCTTTCTTTATCATCTCTTCCCACCTGACGTAGAGCGATTCCCGATCTGCGATTCCTGCATACCAATCAGAGCGTGGCGTCACGGGATAAAATATTACGTGACAGTATCTTAAAGACATCTGATATTTTTGCTTCTTACCAATTATCTTAGATAATTAATCTGAAATATTTCAATATTATTTGATTATCCAAATACACATTTGTGAAGTGAAAACTTCCTTAGGCGCGTTTTGCAATTTTTTTTTTGTGGGGGTTGAATGAGACCGAGCCGTCACGCGTCACGCATCACGCGCCACGCGTCATGCTCGGATATGTAACCTAACGCTCCTTATACTGGCATGTTCCCGTATAGGCAGAGGGCCGAGCTTTTCAGGGGATGCAGCCGGGGTAAAAAGAAGATACTAGACGAAAACGGGACCCCGTACCCCCCACGTTTGGCCAGGGGAGGGGAGAGAAGGAAAAACTTAAATAATTAATTTCGGGAGAACGGGAAGAGGTACGGGGTCGAAATTTTTATGGTAGGTGCGCACCATGGGGGCTACCTTAGACCATACGGGGGAACGGGGCTCTAATTTAAGGGGGGATTTAGGGGGAAAACCGTTTTTCGCCCGTATCTCTGCAACGAAGGCTTGGATCGAAATTGTGATAAACGATGACCCCGCTTGTCGAAGTTATCACTTCTATCATGTGGTCTTAAGCACACACAATTTTTTATCTTACATAAAACTTTTATAAACAACTTAAAGAAACCTGATAATCTGAAATCTTTTATCAACTTTAATCTATTAATGTTGTGGGACATTAACTATTTTTGATAATTATTCTGAATTATTTCTAGGTTATATGGTTAATGAAATTTAAAAGTCATTAGTGATTTAAAATGTCATTTTTCGAACTTAGTTACATAAAACTTTTATGAATAATTTAAACATATCTGATATTGTGTGGTGAGTTTGATCAATAACCTAGTCACCCAATATTTTTGTCGTTTGTCAGCTTTAATCTACTAATGTTGGTGGAGCATCAATTATTTTTTATTATTATTATCATGAAATATTTCAAAATTATTTGATTAATAAAATTATTTTTCTTAGTGATTTAACATGCAATTTTTCAACTTTAGTTAAATATAGATTTTATAAATAACTTAACATATTTTTGCTTGCTTTGCTTTTTATCATCTTTAATCTACCAATGCTAGTGGAGCACAAATTATTAAAATAATTGTTTTGAAATATTTCAAGATTATTTGTGTAATAAAATACAATTATTTTTAGTGATTTAATCTGCTCTTTTCAACTTTAATTACATAGGCATTTTATAAATACCCTAAAGACATCTAATATTTTTGTCCCTTGCCATCTTTAATCTACTAATGTTAGTGGAGGACAAATTATTTTGGATAATTGTTCTGAAATATTTCAATATTAATTGATTAAGAAAATAAAAATTGTGTAATTAATCTAATAATTTTGACTTTTTTCAACTTTAATCGACCAATACTGGTGGATCACAAATTATTTAGGATCATTTATTCTGGAATATTTCAGGATTATCTGATTAATATATATTTTTTAGTGATTGAAACTGCTATTTTTCAACTTTAGTTACATAAAGCTTTTATAAATATCTTAAAGATATCTGATTTAGTAGAGTACAAATTATATTGGATAATTTTTCTGAAGCATTTCAAGATTATTTGATTAAAAAATGAGAATTTTCTGATAACTTAAAGACAATCTAATCTTACTTTTGCCTTTTATCACCTATAATCTACCAATGCTGATCGAGCACAAATTATTTAGAATAATTCTTCTGAAATATTTCAAGAATATTTGATTAATATAATAGATTTTTTCTAGTGATTTAATCTACTATTTTTCAACTTTAATTACATCAGGCTTTTAAAAATATATTAAAGATGTCTGAAACCTGTAATCTGAAAGTGTAGCAAAATTTATTTTGGGTAATTTTTACGAAATATTTCGAGATTATTTAATTAATAAAATAAGATTTTTTTGATAACTTAAAGACACCTAATACTTTTGCCTTTTGTCAACATTAATCTGCCACTGCTGGTGGAGTACAAATTATTATTTAGGATAATTGTTCTGAAATATTTCAAGATTATTTGATTAATAAAATATTTTTTTTTCTGATTTAAACAATTATTTTTCATCTTTAGTTACATAAAACTTTTATCAGTAACTTAGAAACGTCTGATATTTTGCCTTCTATTAACTTTAACCCCTTAATGAATTTGGATAATTATTCTGAAATATTTCAAGATTATATGGTTAATAAGATATAAAATTCCATAGTGATTTAAAATGTTATTTTTCAAATTAAGTTACATAAAACTTTTATGAATAACTGATAGATATTTCATATTTTTGTTTTTTTATTAACTTTAATCTGCTGTTGATGAATATCAATTAATTATGATAAATATTCTGAATTGCTTCATAATTTAATGATACAAAATTTGTTTGTGATTTAAAATGCCATTTTTCAACTAAATAAAATTTTTTTATTCTACTATTTTTTATGGAGCGTAAATTACTTTTAATAATTATTCTGAAATATTTCAAATTATATGGTTAATAAAACACAATTTTTTTTAGTGATTTAAACTGCAGTGTTTTAATATTAGGTATATTAAAGTTTTATAGATAGCTAATGACAGCTGATATTTTTGTCTTCTGCCAACTTTAATCAACTTATGTTAAATAGTGTTTGATTGATAAACTGCAAAATTTCTTTGTGATTTAAACTGCTATTTTTCAACTTTAGTTACATAAAACTTTTATAAATAACTGCTCTTTCTTCCTTTTATCAATTTTAGTCTACTGAAATACTTCATGATTATATGGTTAATAAAATATAAAATTTATTTGTGATTTAAAGTCCCATTTTGCAGCTTCAGTAAAATAAAACTTTCATCTGACGTTCTCTACTTTTATCAACTTTATTCTATTAATGTTCAGTCAATTATTTTTGAAAATTATTCTGAAATATTTCAAATTGTATGATTAACAAAATATTAAATTTCTCACTGATTTAAAATGCAATTTTTCAACATTAGTTACATAAAGCTTTTATAAATAATTTAATGATATCTGATATATTCATCTTTTATTAGCTTTAATCTAGCTCTGAACTAATGGTTAAGATTAGTTGATTAATAAAATGCGATATTTTAATTTTTGATCAACTTTATTTGACTAGGGTTTTAAAATTATTATTTGAAATACGAAACAAGGTAGGTATTTCGAAGGCAAAATCTTATATGTTTGATCGAAACTGATTATATAATCGCAACTTCCATTCTAAACAGTTAACCTCTACAAAATAATTTCTCAAACAAGTAGGTCTTGCCGCCGTCGTCAGGCGACGTCGATGTAGCGTCGACGGCATCCCTGGCCGGAATCAACTTACAAATCCGCTGGGGATGGACAGCTGGCGATGATGTAAAAGGAGCTTCAGACGGTCGAATTGTAAATTCACTTCCCTTGTCCCGAGGTAAAAAGCACTCCGGACTCTGAATTTTAAAACTCTACTTTCAAACTATCCCTTTTAAGGCTTTTCGAGAAAATTTACCTAATTCGATGAGCCTGTAATTCCAATTTGAACGTTTTTTTATTTGATGATAATAATTGCTAAAATTGCAAACAGTGAAAATTTAAGAAGCTACGGGGCAAAAGGTAATAAGAACTAAGTTGTGATTGTTTGCATGTAGTCCCTTCATAAGAGGATTCAAATGATTAAAAAAAAAAACGTCAATTCGAGTAAAAATTCCTTTACGATCCAAATAAATTGCATATTTAAAAATATTACTTTGAACAGTCTATGGTTCAGTAATATTACTAAGGTGGACAAGGTGTTTGCTTGCGAGTTGTCGGTAGTCATATATCTCACACTCCGCATTAGTTCCTTCCAATCAGTGATTTGTTTTAAAGTTAAGTAATGATAGTGAGTTTAACGTATTGTTAACCTCTTATATTTTCATTTCATGCGAAATCCAGGCTGTTGTGTGTTTCGAATTAATTGGTAATTAAAGTATTGACCAATTACAATCAAGCCCCTGATAGAAAATAAGGAGTCATTGCAGCATGGGACGTGAAAAGGTAACTAGAAGTGGAAGTAGATCGGAGGAAGACATGGAAAAATTAATCAATAAGTTATGTACAAATTCTGCCAATCAGTTAAAGGAAGAGCTTAGCTCTAAGATTGAAAAGTTGGATTATAAATTAAATAAAGTCTATGAATCACTAAAAAAGATAAATCAGTCAGTTCATAGCAATACCAAAGAAATTATTGAACTGCGAGATCGATTTGACGATTTGTCTCGCTTTACTTGATGAAGTAAATCACACGCTTTATCTAAACAAACGCCGAAATATTTAACCGTAATCTATGATGAACGCGTTAAGCATTAGCAATACAAAAACGTCAATAAAGTTCGACCTGGCGTTATTGTAGCAACCAATCAATTATAGAATTTAAGGAGTGTTGAACTTAAGCGTAAGTACTTGCCGGTCGAGTTACCGGTAGGACAAAGATAATGAACAGTTTGTTTGAATAAAAAAATATCAAAAGCCACAATAAAATTAAGATTAACGCAAAGTCTACAAGGCCGTAACAAAAATAGTAGTTATTTGATCTACATCTGACGTGAGACAGAAATCGTGAAAAATTGAGAATAATAATAAAAAAACTACTTCGGCTTACAACATTATTGCGTCAGTCAATCAAAAGTTCAAAATTTAATCCAAAATCGGATTGGTTCTAGATCAAAAGAATTTAACTGAATTTTAGAATTCGATCAAATAAAATCAGGCGTCTTAGGCTAGACAAAATTGGCCAATATTCAAAGTCCATTTAAAAGAAAACAAGAATAAAATAAATGTTACCTTAGTTAAGGAGAAAAAGTTAAAAAGTAAATATTTGTTCGAAAACAAAGCAAAAAAATAATAGTTAGAATTCGTAGGTTAATTGCCCGCAATTGCAACAAAGTACCTATATATTGTATAAAAAAAGTTCCAAGTTCTCACTTGGCTGATGAGTAGCTCCTCAGGCAGCTTCCAGAAAAGAACTGCTCACGGGAGGAAGATATTTCCTTGACAGGCGAAGGACCCTAAGACTACGGGTAGTATAGTTAGACAGGCGTAGCCAAGTTAAACCCTGTCGTTAGCGATACTCGACGATAGCAATATCCGTCGATAGCAATGAACCCGACGGTAGAAGTAGACTTGTCGATAGGAGTGGACCCGACGCGACGCGACGGTAGGAATAGACCCGACGGTAGGACCATGTGAAACACAACATATTCGAGGTTTCACATGTAACTCTTAATTGAAGAGCCTTATAACTCGATAATCAAAATCAACCATCAAGGAAAATAGAAATCAGAATAAAAAAAACAATAATTTACCTGTGTAGGAGTAGCCGGTTGGTTATCGCTAAATGATGAGGTTCACAGAAAGAAAAAAAAATGCAAACAAACCAACTTACCTCGCAAAAGCAGCATTTAAATCCCACAAAGAGCAGTTTCAGACACCAATACTTAATAAAAGATAAGACTGGACTGAAACAATTAAAAATGGCCCGGTTGGAGAATCCCATAAAATATAAAATTTATTCCAACCGGTACCCAAAAAAACTGCTGACTTACAGAAAGGTCGACGTAGAGTGACGCCAGGAAATCGGAACTCAAGGATCAGAGAATCCCCACTTCGAAAATCTCGCTCCATTAATGAATGCATGGCTTGACAAGTCACATGTTCAATAATTCATCCAAGGGATTTAGACAATGGAAACCTGGGATTTCGATGTATCGGCATCTACCAAAAAAAAAACTATGTACTCACAGTAGCCAACAGGGTATTGTCAATAAACCACTCCATCTAATAAAATGTCCTAATTATTCCGAAGGCAATTAAGTAACTGCGAGCGATTCCCAACTCGACCAATCCAAAAACAGTATGCGCTACGAAAGCCGGACTGAATCTACGAGGGTTTTGCGCTAATAAATATAATTGCGCTAGAAACCATAAGGAACGGCAAGTTCTAAGGTTATTTACGCTTCGATATACGATAGCCAATCGGCCCGTGGCAATTTGTACTGCTTCTGATTTAAAAGATACATTATATATTTTTAACTCCTTTCGAAAACACATTGTCAATTAATTAATTTTCTTAACGACCATATCCTTATTGGCAAGTGGCTTCACTTCTTTTAATTTTTCATTCAGAACATTCCCCAGTAACACAACAATATTGATAAAATATTATATTTACATATTGGCCCAACGATGGAAACGTCAGATTTTTTTTTAATGGCCCAATGCATATTTTCAATATAAATCCGATATTAAAGATTAATATTGTCACAATATCACGATCCAATAAATGTGTATTATTTATTTTAGATATAGGGCCAATATTTGTTTTTTAGATTATCACAATATATACTTTATATATTGCATCAATATACGTTTTTAACATATCACATATAATATATAAAATATCGGATATATATTGTAAATCTATATTGGGCCGTTAAAAGAAAATCTGACGTTTCCAACGTTTGACAAATATGTAAATATAATATTTCACCAATATCGCTGAGTCCCATGAGATCGATATGCAAACATAATATCTTACCAATATTAATTTGCTAGTAGGGTCAGATTACAAAAAATATTAAAGACTGAATTGTTTAGTAGAAATTTTTTATTATTATTTTAGAATATAATTTAACAGAAAAAAACTCAAAAACTAACTCCAAATGAATAAAAATAAAAATACAGAAAATATCAAAAGTAAAAGGCTACTATATATCATTTTTCGTAAATAATAATAAAGTTTTAAGATGTCTGATTTTTCCGTCCGCCTTCTCTGTCCCCGGCACCCTCTAAATATGCTGAAATTAACCTCTCAATTTCCGCATCGGAGGCATTGTTGAATCGCTTTTGGACAGCTTCTAAAAATGCACACGTTTGTAGTAAAATTTATGAGATAATTATACAGGGTGCCACAAAAAATGAGGCTGATCATCAACCAAATTCTTTGGGCTTAAATATGTTGATTCG
>MU186326.1:25058-42099 GCA_016904865.1 Pissodes strobi | reverse complement strand
CCATGCCATTTGGCGATAATTCACATGCTGGTGTATAGTTAGGTTGTCGGTACCCTGACGAGCTATGGGTGGATTCTTTTCATAATCCACCGAGGAAGCGAAACAACATTCCTCTACACTAAGCATACTTTTTTGAATATATATATATATATATATATATCAAAATCATTAAGAAAAATACCTGCAATCTCTACTGTTCTCTCTACTGTCAGGCGTTCTGAAATTGGCGCAACTTGACAGTTAACATTATTCCTAACAAATATGACTGAACCTCCACCCCTGCAAGAAGTTCTGCTAAAAGACGCCCCAAGTTTAAAATGTGGTAACTGGATTTGTTCACTTTCCTCCACTTTCAACCAGTACTCTGTGAGGCATATTATTTGGATATCTTTGTCATTTAGATATGCCTGCAATAAGTCACATTTTGATCGTAAAGACTGAATATTTGTGTGGAATACAGTAATGTCAGTCGACATCAAATGTTGCGTATTTACATGTTTCGGTCCTGTTGAGTCTTGCCTTTGTCTAAAAAATTTCTGCCTAATGAGAAATTAAAACGTTCGAAACCTACTCCTTTGGACCAGAAAGATCCATTATAGACGAGATTCTGAAAATCTGGGCTGACACCGGCCATAAAGCGTCCTTTTCTTGTTTTTGTTACTTTTGGTAGACATTGCTTTACAACAACATTTGACAATTCAGTTTTAAGATGTGTAGCTACATATTTTTGAACAGTGTCAACAGATACACATTCATTTACTTTTGACAAGAAAATCCAGGTTTTTTTCTCCAATTTGTTATTCCCAAAACCAAACTCTGAATCATCATAATCTGATTCTCCTTTGCGCCGTTTAATTTCTTTAGATCCTTGCTGAGTTTTGTGACCTTGTTCAATTCGTTTGTCAGTTTCATTCGATATCGATACGGACTGCACATTCTTAGCCGGTTTGCGCTTACGATTTCGTTGTATTTGGAATCCAACATCGTTCGGGTCCGTTCGAGTTAACTCGACCGACTCGACGAACCAGTTTGTGGTTCTGGTGGTAGCAGTTGCCGTGCATCTTCTGCCCCATCCTCTATCAGATGTTCATGGTTGACATTCGGAATTGAAATGGACTCACTCACGTTGACATTTGGAATTGGAACAGCTGATTTTTGTTTAGGTTTGGGGGAAAGCTTTGTTTGCTATTTTCCCGCCTGTTTCTGTTGATTTTCCTCTAGTGCCTGTATTTTCTCCTTCATAAGCAAGGTATTTTCAATTAAAAGTTGATTTTTATCCTGAAGTTCCTTTATTAGTAGTTTAAGTAGCTGAATTTCATTTAGATTTTCGGGTTGTTCATCAGAGGTTAGAATGGTTTCACAACATATTAATCTTGTATTATCAATGAATTTCACCTTTTTAGCGTAACCCCCTTCTGAACAAGAGCGATGGTAAATGTTTCCACACTTTATGCACACAATTGAACTACTTTTATTGTTTTTATGACATACAAAAGTCGCTTTTTCTGGCAGATCGCCGTTGGACGTTCGTTTATCGTCGGCCATCTTCTACAACCATTGTATATAATTTTGGATAGTTTCAATTTGACTGGATTAGATTAGCTTAATTTAAGTGAGCTTAGGTAGTTTTGGATTCCTTGAGTTAGTTTTGATAAATTTTGGCTTAGCTTACGTACGATCAGAATAGGTTTGGTTAAATTGAGGACTGTAAACTGGAAAGCAGCCGTTCTTGTTGATTTTGGAATTTGTCTATTGCTGATATTTTGATATTACCGACATTTTGATTGTCGGAAGCTATAGTACATCCACTGAAAACATTTCAATATTTCACAAAACATACATTCAGTGATCGACGACATTAAATTGGATGGTCATAATTAGGATCTGGTGCAAGGGAAAGCTTAACAAGAAGGGTCACAGTCAGAAGGCTATTTAATAAAGTCAAAACAAATTATGACTGGGCGTCTTACCCACGGAATATAACAAAGAAATCCCGAGACCCAAAACAAGACTACAAAGTCTTGGCAAATGATGAATCCGAAAGTAGCGGTGTCGAATTCTTCAAGATGAACGACACACAGCTACACCGAAACCAAGGAGAACCATGTAAAACAGCTTTTAAAAAGCACATTTTCTAGCCTCATTCATTTCGTAAAAACGTAAGTAAGTAAGCCACGCAAGTCGTCAAGGCTGGATTGGAGGCTAATAGAATACATAGCGGCACCAGCAAGGTCAGGCAGACTACAAACCGATCCCAACTCTCCAAATCACCAGGGCCGGATGAAATTTATCCTGTACTATTACCAAAAGGACATGATATACTCATACTATACTTATATAAAATCTGAAAATCCACTGTTTAACCTGAGGATTTATACCAAGTGTAAGGACAGGTGAAGGTTTTACACTTGTCAAAAGTACGCAGAATATCAGACCATACACCCAAATGTTAGAGGCCAAGCCTGATTAAGTTAAAAACCTTAGAAAAACTAGTTGATAGGCATGTAAGAGATAAAATGCACTTAAGATGTTTCCATTGAGTGACCGTTCATATGCGTATCAAGTAGGTAGGTCGACGTGCTTAGCACTGGACGATCACAACAGGTTACTTTTAAAGTCGGTAGATCACAAAGAGATAGCAGCACAGCAACCACCTTTTTAAATACAGAAGTTGCATTTAACCATGCTTCAACCCCTTTTGTTAAGAGAGCGCTGGAGAGAAGATAGATACAACTAGTACCAGCCACTATATGCCAATGTGTATAGCCATGCATGGAAAATAGGATAATAATATCATTCTCAGGCGAAGCCACCACCATAGTAGATAGAGGATATCCCCAAAGAGGAATTTTCTCTCTGCTGTTGTGGGTCATTCTGATAGATGATTTGCTCTAAAAACCTGAAGGTTTGCTGTGCCTAAGATATGGAGATGGTACAGCGATAACGGTAGGAGTTAAAGGGCTCTCGACATCGTGAACTACTAGTGTAAGCGCGAACAGCTCTCAGTCAATCCACCGAAAACAATAGTGGTTCCCGTCACATGAAGAAAGGTCTTAAGAAAGGAAAAACTAGTAGTTCTCAATGGAGAAAAAATTGCCTTTCGCACAGGAATCATTTTTGATCAAAAGCTGACATGGAATTCACTAATTGATACACAGAAGGCTATGATAGCATTAGGCAGGTGTACGAGAATGTGTAGGAAAAACTGGAATCTAAACCCTAAGATGACCCTATGGTTATACACAAGTGTGGTGAGAGCCGTGATAACATATAAACACCTATTATGTTTTAGAACTCGGAGTTAGAATGTCGATGGATAAATCTGGAATAAACATAATTTTCAAAAAAAAAATCAACCAGAAATACGAATGATCCTTTACCTTCTGAGATCTTAAGTGCTGTAGATATAAATAAGGTAAAACTATACTCTAGCCCTGTTTTACCATTTATCGAAAACTGGGATCCACTAATAATCAAGATGACAAGACTACGTATGCCTTTCCATTTGAAGAGGGATATATAGAGAAAGCTGAATATCCAAAAAAAGATATTGTTCTTTAAATAAACAGCAAGTCAGTAATAGATGGAAGGAAAACTAAAATTATATGAAGTGATGTAATGAGCTTTAAAAAAGGAGACAATACGATAGGATATTTGACGATTTATGGAGAACTTGTAATAAGATGTCCAATTTTAATAGAAAAATAAACATTCTTAGATCACAACTATAACAAATAACTTTAAAGAAGATTCTGTCAATGAACTACATAAACCAACCAGAAAATATCACAAACGTCGAAGGCTTATAGTTGAAATGATACCTTATTGGAAATTCAATAGTATTATTAGTAGTAATAAATATATTTTCAAAATATGTTTGGATAGAACCTATTAAATCAATATAGTGAAAAGAAGTCACTGAGGCAGTAAAGAAAACATTGAAAAGCGTTGAAAATGTTCCAAAAAAACGGCCTCAGGGCGCAATATTTTCACCAACTCTGTTCAACCTGCTGACCGAAACGAATAATCCTGTTTACAGTTTTGCAGATGACAGTAGTCGTGTCTCCCAATTTATATCAGAAAAACCTTTACCAGCGACTGAGCAATTAATCAATACCTGGAGAAAGTTCAAACTTGGGGCGACAGAAATTTGGTCCTGTTCAATGCAGCAAAGACCCAAGCAGCCACGTTTACCAAGAGGGCCAAGACGGCGAACCCTGATATCATTATGGCTTCCTTCATCCTCGTCAATCAGACTACTGGGTGTCTCAGTCAACAGCAATATGTCCTAGCATGACCACCTTGCTAACATCGAAAAATCAGCCTCCCAGAAGCTTGGTGAGCTATTTTGCAACAAAAAACTGTATACACCGCAGCAGTTGCTCTTGCTCTACAAAGCGCAAATAAGACCGTGCTTTAAATATTGCTCACACATCTGGGGTGCCGCACCAAATCACACCCTAAAGCTGCTGGATTCCATCAGAAGAGAGCTGTGCATCTCATCGGCGATCCGGAGTTGACCCGGAATCTGGATAGTCTGAAACACCGCAGACATGTGGCCGAAATGTCCCTCTTTTACAGATACTTTCACGGCAGATATTCCCAGGATTTGGCCCGCCTCATCCCACCCCTGACAACGCCTGTCAGACTGTCACGACAGACGGCAAGAGCGCGCCAGTTCGTCGTAAAACTGGAAACACCTAGAACATCGCTTTACGAGAACCCTTTTGTCTGGCGCACTGCACTCTCTGGACTCACTCCGAGGACATCTGTTTCCCCCTAATTAAAAGCTACAACTATTGAAGAACCGTGTCAATAAACATCTCCGCACACAAACCGCTCGTCGAGCGCCATAGGCTCTCCCTTTACTGTGTGCCACTGCCATAAGAAAAAAACTCAAACTGATATGGGAAATGAATTCTTCAATAAATATTTTCAAAAGTTAATGGTTGATTTTAACATTAATTGTTAAAATTATCATTCTAATTTAAAGCAAGTGTGTTTGAAAGAGTCTACAGAACTATAAAAATTTAATGTGGAAAAATTCAACTTACATGGAAACTACAAATGGATAAATCTTTTAGATATATAGTCCAAAAATATAATAACACAAAATATTCTGCAATCGACAAAAAGCTGAATGAAATTAACAAAAATAATGAAAATGACATTTTAAGATTATCTTTTACTCACCCAAAATCAAGAGATCTAAAGGTGCCAGAAGTACTGACTTGGTGGACAAAGACCAGACAAGTGGGGGCGAGATGGCTATTGTGTGGCGAGCAGATGCCATTGTGCCTTTGCATCACGGGATCCAATAGACTACTACTAATACACAACCAGATCGGTAACCCTCAAACTCTTGCAAGGGCAAACGCCAATAAGTAAGAGTCATGGCACCGACAACGAGAAACGTTGTGAATAAGATTAAGTCAAACTACATCTTCGGCATGCTCACAGATTGCACCACTCTAACATACAAGTTTTAAAACAATTTTAAAATTGTAATGTGAGGAAAAAAGACTAGAAAAAGGGCTCACCAATAAGAACAGAGCTCGTCGGATATACTGACGGCTCGAAGACCGATCAAGGTATTGGAGCCGGTGTATGTAAACCAAGGGCGGTAACAAATCTAGTAAGTAACATTCATAGAGCACTGAGCGAGGGAAATTGAGAACAGGAAAGCCACCAACAAGATTATGGATGGTAATCTCAAGGCTAAGAGTACAACAGGAAGAAGAAACTGCAACTGACGTTATATACCACTTTGAGGGTATAGTCAACACGTTTCAAACATATGATAGCAGCCAATCTATTAGCTACGTGATACAGTGAGAGGCTATGGAGTATAATCAGAGATTTAAAACTAGATGAAGTACTCCAAAACTTCAAGTTTACTGGTCAAAATTATTTTCTAGAAGTTCCCTAAGCTTTTTATTTCTGCAGTGATTGTGGAACTCTAGAAGCGTACGGTTTTGTTTCTCAATAAGTCACTATGCCTAGAAAAAAATCCAATTTATTATACATATTTAATCAAGCAATATGATTCATATATAGCAGAAAAAATATTCAATAGCCTTCAAAATTTTTCTTTCACTATTGATTGCGATATTCTTTGCTACCTAAAAGTAGTGCATCCGCAAGTGAAGTATTACTGAACTCATAAATTTTTCATTTCGTTAGCACTACTTATTGAGGATCATAAGATACCCTCTACTAGTTAGTTATGGGGATGGTTAAAAAAGATATTGAGAATTGATACTTTAATATCAAGTGGGTAAAGTAATTCCTTCCCGCACGTGACCGCCGATGACTGCAATGATGCGGAGCATAGTTCCAGCAAGCAAATAAAGGAGGCACTTTCCGCATGAGTTACCATAAATACAATAAAAACAAAATAAATTTGAAATTAGTAAACGGTGTTTAAGGTAATAATTAGCACAGTTTTACTTTTCCACACTAGCGAGGAGAAGTGACATGTTTGAAATTAAAATAGATGCCGAAAATTGAGCGTCGCGTAGTAGAAAAGAGTATTTTGATACTTTTTGAACTCGCGATCAATACCTAAAATGATAAGAAAATATACTATAAAAAAATATGAAAATTTGCAGTTTGGTAAAAATATATATATTTGTGCGAGGAAAGTTTAAGCTTATTTCATTTATTCTTTCTGCGCTTTTTCTATTATCCCATCATCTGCATCTCGTAATTTCCGTTGTCAATCTGTGTACCGCTACCATCTATTAATTGTGACAAAACTGCTTGACATTTTATTTTAAATAATATAATTCAGTTATTATCTTATATATATGCACCAAATATTACACAGATGATTAAGTCAACTTACAGGATCATAATTACCAAGTTTTCCTACCTTATTGTTCCTTTCCAAATGATAACTTATAATGGACCAACTTTATCATTGTCTATATTTAAAATTTCAATATCCTTTCATTTAACGTATGCATCTTTCCAAAATCTTTGTCTTTATATATTCAAGGTTCTTAGACCTAATATTTCTTTAGGAATTCACAGATGGAAAATATTGAGTATACACTTGTGACTGTCTTATTAAAACGAGGATTATTAAAGTTCTAAGTACTCTAGTTTTGATCTGAGAATAGTCTTCTTTTCTATTAAGTAAACATATCTGGAGAGTCTTTCAGGAGGTTCGTTATATCGCCATCATTTGTGAAGCGGGCTGTCCCTAAGTTCATAAATGTTGTGTTTCCTAAATTCGCAAATACAAATGCTTATTAGGATCACAAAATCAATACCTGCCATTACAGCCTTAAGACAGAGTTATATACATCGTGATTGCACTGAACAGCAGATACAGAATTCAGGTAATACAGGCTTATGCACCCACAGGTTCAGCACCAGATGAAGATATTGAACAATTCTACGAAGACCTTGCCACAGCAAAGGACGCGGAAAAGGCTAGGTTTACAATTGTAATAGGTGATTATAACGCAAAGATTGGACAAAAATCAACCCTAGGTCCACCAAACATCGGAAACTTCGGCCTGGGGAAAAGAAATGCAAGAGGACAAGATATGATAGACTTTCTCAACTACGAAAGAATGTTCTGTACCGACAATCTCTTTAAAAAAAAACTCCTCAAAGGAAATGGACATGGAAGCGCATGAAGAGCCCCGATAGTTCTTTTAAAAACGAGATTGATTATGTACTTGTCTCAGACAAACATATTTGTGACGATATCCTAAACCACTTTGATACGGGCAGCGATCATAGGCTCGTGAGAGCCAAGATTCGCATTAACATCCAAATCAAAAGGAAGAAACTAATCGGAAAAAAGCTCCTACCGACGATGGAAAAATTGAATAAAAACGACGAAGGATATAAAAAAGAACTTGAAAAGAAGTTAGAACCAACAGAACTGCATAGCATTCAAATTTGCGAAATAGCGGAAAAAATTACCAACAGCACCCGAGTTGCAATTAAGAAAGTAAACAAAGAGAAACAAGGGAAAAACTCAAAAATCAGCATTGACACAGCCAACCTTATCAAAGAATGGCGTCAAACAGATAGACTTTCACTATTATACGAAGAGCTAAGTAAAAGAGTGAAAAGCGCAAGACGCAAAGATCTAAGAGAGATTAACACCCGGCAAATCCAAGAAGCAATAGAGGATGGCATGAACGTGAAAACCTCACGATCCAAAAGGTTAGAAGGAAAACTTTTAATTCACAAAATGAAAAAAATTCAAGGAGACATTGTAACAGAGAAAGAGGGCATCAAAAACATCATTCAGAACTTCTACCGAGAACTTTATAGCCAATCTGATCCAAATCCTCCAAATCCAAGAAACAAAAAGGTCACAAATGTAGGTTCAGAAGACATGCCTTTAATAGATGTATCGGAATTAAGGGCAGCTTGACACCAAATGAACAACCGAAAAGCCCCTGGAGAAGACCGGATAACGTGCGAGATGATAAAGACGGGAGGTGTAACACTTGAGAAAGCAATATTTGTTATTTTAAACAAGTGCCTCGAAGAGGGAAAAAATCCTTATGACTGGGGAAAAGCAGATATGATCCTACTATGCGAAAAGGGCGACTGTACAGACATTAACAACTACAGACCGATAAGTCTGCTGTCCATATTTTACAAAGATTATAACGAGTCGTCTGAGTGCCAAGTTTGACTTCTATCAACCGGCAGAACAAGCCGGATTTAGAAGGAAGTTCAGTACCACCGATCACGTCCAAACTGTTCGTACGCTGATTGAAAGATATAATGAGTACAACGTTCCGCTCCATCTGGCATTTATCGACTATCGGAAAGCGTTTGACATGGTGAAAACGTGGGGGGTGTTGCAAGTCATGGACGAAGCTTGAATTGACTCCAGATACGCAAAAATCATCTAATATACTTACAGTCATGCTACCCTTCACGTTAAAATACAAGAAGATCTAGTAACCGTAAAAATTCTAGTCAAAAGAGGTGTACGCCAAGGTGATACAATTTCAACTCAATTATTTACTCAGGCATTGGAGAGTGTCTTTAAAACATGCCGTGGGAACGAAAAGGGATTAGCATAGACGGGAAGTATCTTAGTCACCTTCTATTTGCAGACAACGTCGTACTGGCAAATAGTGATGAGGCTCAGTTAGAACAGATGATCCAGGAATCGCACCAGGCATCTATGTCTGTGGGTTTGGAGATGACCCTTGGAAAAACATAAATCATGAGCCAAATTCATGTCGCTGCGACCATTAACGGACAGCCAATCGAAGTTATTGAAGACCTCAACAATCAAAATGGAGCGTAGGTCGACCCAAAGCAAGGTGGCGAGACGATATCCAGCGCCAAGCGGGAAAAAAACTGGATGCAAAGAGCCCAAGACCAACAAATGTGGAGCCTTATGAAAGGGGCCTACGTTCAGGAGTGGACGTATACAGGCTGATGATGATGATGACAGCCTTAATTCAAGTAAAGTTATTGGTTTGATTTGTTGAAAGGCATTATTGGAAATATGAATGATTAAATTGCTAATAATCCTTGTAAGAGAGTCTGAGATATTGCTTCTCTAAAACTGGTTTACATTTCTTGTTCTCTATCAGTACTGGAAACGGGCTTATTAAATTATTTTAAAGATATTTTCAACATTGGACAATGAGTTGTCATCTCTTTCCAGTAATTTTTTTGATATAATTCAGTTTTCCATTTCTATTTTTTCATGATCTGCAGAATTTTTACTGTTCATCTGTTGTCGTTCAGCGGTTATCCGATCTTTTAATTATTAGAAAACGAAAACGATGCGGTGGTTTACTTAAAATACAATTAAAAATTGCTTTATATTTCTGCTCCATTTATGTCACATAGAATTCCAAAACTTAGAAACATTTAAAATATAGTCTGCACACACGACGTTATGCATAATAGAAATTATTCTTCCCGTCTTTAGCAACATCATCATCTTCCCACCTTTCCTCCCCTGCCTGGACGAATAACTAATCAATATCCTTAATTGAGTTATAATAATTAGAAGTATGGTATATGATATGAATAATTTTAACTAGATCTACTTGGGAAAAACTTGAATAATTATCAATGGATCTGATGAAAAACGGTCCAAGTCCATAAACCAAAGTCAGATTTATTTAAAGATTAAAAGCTACTCAGTGATTTTTTTAATATTATTAAATTAAAATGCCAAAAAAATCATATCCGACCCTGAATTTTCAATTGATTTCAACCTTATTGTGCCCTGTTTTCGAATACGCCAGCGCCTTACCATCGTGTGTTCGGCAGCGTTCACCAATTTTGTAAAGATTTCGAACAATTTCTCATTAAGGCGCAATAAGCTGCTGATTGTCATTTATTGTGTACGCAATTGTGAGGCTCTTGTCTCAGAGGGTACGGTAGAACATTTACTCAAACATGTCAAATAAATGAGTGTAATTATTCGTTTGAAACGGTTCTAAACGGCTGCGTAATTATTTTGATTTATTTTGCCGGAAAATTTATTAGACGCGGAAAGGATGGTACGTTATTAACGTTAAAGGTTTACTTATTTGCAAACAGAGAGATTAAACAGGCGAATATTAATTTTCTTTCTAGAAACTTAAATATATCGTTACTCAAGAATCAGAAGAACAAAGCCGTGACTTTTCATGACACATTACCATGCATACTTTGGGCTTAACAAAAATTCTCTATTTTATTGCTGTTAAGATAAATAGTAAAAATATCTTTACATTGATAATTAGGTTTACGCTATGCACTTAAGGTTAATGGCTAGTGCCAAAACAAACATTTTTTTAAAATAAATCTGAATAAAATGGGAGTCGAGAATTTAATCAAAATTGGAGGCAAGATAAGTGTGGAGGAGGCGTCATCGCCTTTATGTCACTGCGACCTGTAAGATCTATTGTAACCCTTCTTGCACTTAGAGTATTGTGTCCAACAGTGTTTCGAAGCGCAACCTCGAAAGTCCTTCACAGTGGCAGATAATGTGTTTTGCAGACTCCTCTCCTTCCTGGCAGAACCTACACAGGGTTACATCCGCCAGGTCTATCAGACACACATGTCTCTTTAGTCGGCAGTGTCCTATGATTCTTATTGACTTCCGATTATAACTTAACAAATCTGATGTTAATTTTGCCGAAGGTTTTCTGATGAAATCTTTGGCATGTCTATGTCCCGGTAGATTAAACCACCACCTCTGGGACGCTTCTTCTATTTATTTTTGAATGGATGTCTTGGCTGTGGGTCTTACGACTCCGCAAAATGGTTCTGGCCCTGTTAGTGATTTGGACGATCCTTCTCGGGCTAATTCGTCTGCCATCTCATTGCCTCCATGGCTTTCGTGTCCTGGCACCCACGCCAAGGTCACTTTTCTATTAAGCCTTCCCATTTCGTTCAACAGATTTATACAGTCCAATACTAACTTTGATGTTAATATATTGGAAGATATTGCTTTGATTGCTGCTTGACTATCGGAGTAGATAACGACTGTCTTGTTGCTCACCTTCCTCCTGATCATTTTCTCTATATAGAGGATGATAGCTGTAAATACTGTGGCGAGTGTGCCCATAGGTATCGAGATTTTGGTCGCTGTCCTTGGTTCGTAGATTCCGGCTCCTATTCCTTGGTAGGTTTTCGAGCCGTCTGTATACCAGACTATGTCAGCCCTTATGGGTAGGCTTTTTATCCATAGGTCTCTTAGTGGTATTTGTGTTGAAAATGTCTTTTCAATGTTATACTGCGGAGTGGAGCGGTCCGATGGCATGCCTAGGATATAATCCTCCTTAATCCCGCAGTATAGTTTATTGTTTTCGGTGCCGTGTCCTCTTATTAGTGGTGCTTGGCTTTGCGTTAGTCTGTAAAGACCGATTTGGCTTCGCCTGGTATGAGAACATGGAGTGGGGCTAGATTTAATAATACCTCCAACGCTGCCGTTGGCGTTGTGCTCATGGCTCCAGTAACACAGAGGCAAGCTAGTCTCTGAACCCCATTTAGCCTTTTCATCGCTTCTATCTGTCTGGTTTTCATCCACCAGGCGATTGCTCCATACGTTATCATGGGTCTAACCGCCCTTGTGTATAACCATAGAGTAATTTTCGGGTTTAATCCCCAGTTTTTTCCACACATTCTTCTACATATACCTAGAGCCATTGTTCCTTTTAGCGCCACTCCCATGTATTTGGCCTCTTTGGAGAAGGATATAGCTTATCCAGCTAGCCTCATTTGCTTTAGCCCTGTTAAATTTCTCCTTTTGATGAATGCCACCACTGTTGTTTTATGTAGATTAACTGATATTTGTTCTTCTCTGCACCAAGAGTCTACGATGTTAAGGGCTCTTTGGCTTCTTTCTGATATGGTGCCCGTGAACTTTTCTCGCACCACTATCGTCAAATCACCTGCGTAGCCCAGGCAGTGAAAGCCTTCGGCCCGAAGTTTTTGGATTAGTCCATCCACTAGAATGGCCCATAGTAGTGGGGATAATACTCCTCCTTGCGGATATCCTCTTCCGACTGCTGTTTTAAGTGTTGCCTCGCTATTGTTGGATACGATAGACCTATTTTTAAGGCTGGCCACGATCCATTGACGGATGGTTCCTGGGGCTTGTCTTCCTTCAAGGGCTCTTCTTATCGAATCTGGTGACGCGTGGTTGAAGGCGCCTTCTATATCGAGAAAAGTGGCTAGTGCTTGGATTGGAGGCAAACTCTTGCAATAGTATTAAATAATAGTACGTCAGCTGAATGATAAATGTTCTCATTTCATCCTACCCAAAACTTTTTTTATTCACTTGTGGAAGTCATCAATACCAGCAATTTTATTGCCTATTTTTTGACTAGCAGTTTATCTTGAATTATGCTATATTCTGTTAAGTAATATAGATTTTTAGCCAAAGACCTTAATTAATCTTTAAAATCTTTCAAAATAAGTCAAACCATTTTTTAATTCCGGTAATTCAGAGATAATGTCAAAACACAGGTCACTATTTTTGTTTAAGTAGTTTACATGTGCTTAGACATCATTAATTGGGGAACGGAAGAGAGTGTTTCGAGATATTGACCTGAACTTCAACTTGGTAAATTTTAAAGCAAAGCAAATATATATTGCCCATTTGGCATCCACTTTAATCAAGTCCATATTTTTTGCGTTTATGTTAGCCCTATATAATGTGAACAATTTAAAACTCAATGAGAAGCGCTTTAATAACAGAAAATCTACATTAAATGTGCTTTCGGAATCTGAAAAACTCGTCAAGATCGGTTAATTCGTTTTCAAGCTATCATTTTAAACATTTTGTTACCCATATTTTATATTTAGTAGTGTATCTAAGGTTAAAAGCCATAAATAGTTTTTTTCTTCAAAGGTCCGTAAATCCGTCATTACTCGACTGTGTAGGCGGCCGTGAAATTTCGTTTTTCCTCCGCCGGAGTTTTACTTTTCACTTTTCCGCCGGCGGAGGTAAAAGTGTTGTCATAGCAACATAGATACTACAAACAACGTCAACAACTCAAGATTTATTAAACTACAATTTGTATTTATCACTCAATTTGTGACTGCATTTCTAAAAATCACTAATTTAGGAACAAATTGGTTATTATTTAATCGAACTTACTCAATAACTGCTTATCAATACGGAATTAAAACGCAATCGGAGACGCAATCTTAAAGAAATAATTATTGTTGACAGTGTCCACTGACAGCTTTATGTTACAATAGCAACAACCTGTGCCTATTCACCGACACGGGTCTAAGCCGCCTTGCGAACCCACTTATCTCTAATAATAATTAGATATTATTACTATTAAAAAGAGATGTTTTTGCATTAATTTGTCGACATTTGAAGAAAAAACAGCATATTTTATTTGGAGGAAAAGTTACTTTTCATGGCTTGCTCTCTATTACCAGCCTCACTCCGTTCGGCTGTTAAACACGAGCGCGCCATGAAAAGTATCACTTTTCCTCCATATAAAATAATATACTATTGTTGGTTGGTGCGAAGTTGGTGTTTTATATTTTGAAATTAATTTAGAAAAACTAATTGTTTTGAGTTAAACAAGAATGGACAACTAATAGCAAAAGACCTTCTTTACACCTTTACACAAGTTATACGGGACTCAATTTATCTACCTCTAAGAATAATAAAGGCAAATGGGCTAGATTTACAAACCCATCGTACCATATTATAACGCGTAAAAAATATATTGCCGAAATGGAACACTCACACACTTTTTGGTATTTTGCATGACTTGATTGATTATACTGAAAAATCACTTCTTTCGGCTTAATGTGGAAAGGACAGAGTTTCAAAGTCCGCAAATCGCATTTAAAAAAGTTTAATTTTAAAAAAGTTACAGCAATTTGAAAACGAGACTTAAGAGATATTTCTGTTGACCGGTTTATATTTAGATAATTGTGTGATTTTCATTTATGCTGCTTTTAAATCCCGGTCTTAATGCTTCGGCTCCATAACAACGCTTCTAATTTATGGTCAGCTTTATTGAAGTGTCTTCGTATGTTTTCCATGGTTTTACCCAATATAGCATTATTCATGAGTGTACCTTGCCTGGTGTTACGATCGATATGAAACATTTACCATGGAGATTGTGTTTAATTGCGCTTTTGATGTATTTATTTTATGTTCAGCACACACACAAAAGGAAAATCATGTCACGAGCGGTGCGTGTGCGATGAAGATGGTGGACGTTGGACTTGAAGCGCTGCAGGTTGTAGCCTTCAGGAAAGACGCCACTCGGTAGTTCATTCCAGAGCGAGGCAGTCCTCTAGACAAAAGAGTCTCGCGACAGGGACGTCCTAGGTTTTCGCAACTGAATCGTATGTTGATGAGCAACTTGTGTTTGACAGGTGTTTCTGTTTGGCACAACTCTGGGGGGAATCATAAGTGGCAGGATGTTCGAACACCTTCCATAGTAGTATCGATAGTAAAGAGATGTTCAAGGCTATCAAGGTCTTTAGTCAACTATGGGTCATCCACAAGACGGACTACTGCTCTCCTCCCTCTGTATAAAGTCCATTATCTTGAACAAGTATTTTGCTGACGAGCTCCATACATGGGAACAGTTTTTCAGAGATGGTCTTATCTGGGCCTTATAGCAGTAAAAGATGATGAGGTGTAACAACTTTTTTGTTAAATATAGATAAAGTGCTCCTAACATTTGTGATGCTGCCTTGGCAATTTTGGTGGCGTGATTACGCCAAGACATGTTGTTTTCTACGTTGATGCCCAGCAAGTCTATAGATGAGGCCAGAGTCAGTGTTTGTCAGGTCATGCGCTGCTTGCTTTTTTTTAATAAGACAGCTGCTTGGGTTTTTCCTGGCGTTCATATCCTTATTAATTGCAGCAATCTGATTTTCTCGCTCGCGTTGGGAACGAGCAGCGGTCATTGGAGTCCGCGACATGAATGAGGATTTGAGAGTGCTGTCGTCTGTAAAGCTGTAAACAGAATTGTTTGTCCTGCCTAAGAGATCGTTGATATAGAGCAGGGACAGTGTGGGAGACAATATACATCCTTGAGGAACATCAGCATTGATTTTAAATTCCTCCGAGAGATGTCCATCAATACCAGCTTGGATGCTTCGATCCCTTAAGAAATTGGAAAGCCATAAAAGCAGTGGTGGTGGTAGTCCGTATGCTGTCATTTGCTTAACAATCCATCATGCCACACCCTATCTTATGCTTTGGATATGTCGAGAGCCACTGCACAAGATTCGCTAGCTCTCGATGGCTTTGGTCCACAGGTAGGGCACGTAAATCAGGAGATCTCCCGTTGATCTGTGCTTGCGGAAGCCATACTGGCGATCGCTTATGATGTCTGCTGATTCGAGATATTTTAAGAGATGTGCGTTAATCAGTTTCTCCATGACTTTGGACATGATGGGAACTAAGGCAATTGGGACGGTAGTCCTTTGGAATCGTTTTTTTTTATCTTTCTTCAGGATTGATTGCACTTAAGCACGTTACAGAAACTCTATAAGATCAGTAAAGGCTTATCCAGGAGCAGATGTATTTTCGGATCATAACCCCCTGATAACGCGTGTATGTACGCATTAAACTATTAAAATAAAAATAGATCAGATAGATACCAGCCGCTTACAAGATCCAAAAATCAAAGAAGATCTAAAACGACATATCAATGATAACTTAAGATTGCTTTCTACAAAGGTACAGAACACGCATGTAGAAGACAATTGGCAAGATTTAAAAGAGGCCGTAATAAAATCTGCCCAGAGTTTGCTTACCAGAGAGAAACAGAAAAAGAGACAAGAGTGGATAACAGAAAAAATCTTGGGACTGACGGAAGAGCGAAGACATTGTAAGACAAAAGTATAATGAAGTACAAAAACAAATCAGAAATGAAATAAGGGCAGCTAAACAAACTTTTTATGAAAGAAAATTCGATGAAATTGAAGAACTGCAACTAAAACATGACACTTTTAACCTACATAAAAAATAAAGGAATTGGCAGGTATACAGAAACGGAAGCATCCCAATCTATTATGCAACGTAAATGGAGATATAATAACTAATATACAACAAAAGCTTATGACTTGGAAGAATTATGTAGAAGAATTGTTCGACGATGAAAGACAAGAACATAATACAGATAGCATACAAGGCGACGAAGAACAGAAATAACTAAAGAAGAAATACTATACGCTATAAAAACAATGAAGATTGGTAAATCACTGGGTTCAGACGGGCTTACATCCGAACTTATAGATGAAACAAAAGTTATCCTTTATTACGTCACACGAGTGCCCTCCTGCCTCGTTATATTTTTTCGTTTTGGAAGAAATGTTCTGCTTTATTATGCCACATTGAGACCTGTAGTTTCAGAGCTCCCTGGGTGCAAAGCCTGCCTGATGAGGGTAAGCGCCCAGAAATCGCGATCGCAGGAGGGCACTCGTGTGACGTAATAAAGCATAACTTTTGTTTCATCTATATGGTCGACTCTTGCACTAGCAAAAGATTACAACATCTTATAATATTTGCGAAACATTTTCCATATATATGTATCGACCAAGAACCTAAAGT